>CAUEEP010000753.1:89912-362412 GCA_958450365.1 Mesorhabditis belari | reverse complement strand
TAGGAAGCTTTGGAGAAGCTCTGAGAAGCTTTGGGAAGCTTGGAGGGCTCTAGAAGCTTTTGGAGGGCTTAGGGATCTCTGAGGCTTTAGGAGGCTCTAGAAGCTTTGGAGGCTCTAGGAAGCTTTAGGAGGCTCTGAGAAGCTTTAGGGGCTCTGGGCTTTGGAAGCTCGGCCTTAGAGGCTTTTGGAGGCTTTGGAGCTTTGGAGAAGCTTTAGAGAATCTCTAGAGGCTTTGGGAGAGCTCTAGAGCTTTAGAGAAGCTCTAGAAGCTTTGGAGAAGCTCTAGAAGCTTTGGAGAAGCTCTAGAAGCTTTAGAGAAGCTCTAGAAGCTTTAGAGAAGCTCTAGAAGCTTTAGAGAAGCTCTAGAAGCTTTAGAGAAGCTCTAGAGCTTTAGGAGCTCCAGAGCTTTAGAGAGCTCCAGAGCCCAGAAGCTTTGAGGAGCTCTAGAAGCTTTGGAGGCTTTGAGAAGCTTTAGAGGCTCTAGAGCTTTAGGGCTCTGGCTTTAGAGAAGCTTTAGAGAAGCTTTAGAGAAGCTCTAGAAGCTTTAGAGAAGCTCTAGAAGCTTTAGAGAAGCTTCTAGAGCTTTAGAGAAGCTTTTACTTCAAGTCAAGTTAGCGCTTGCCTACTTTACGACTTCAAACTGGGCAAAACAGTAGCGGAATCCTATTGAGATTTGGTCAAAGCATTTGGGAATGATGTATTGTTCGAAAGCCGATGCCGAGCCTGGTTCCAACGCTTTCGGAAACGGTGATGAAAGTCTCGAGGATGATGAGCAACGATACTGTGAGACAAACGGACGACCTCAAGCGGTAGACAACGATATTTTGAGTCGGAATCGGATCCATGCAATCGAATCGGATCCATGCAATGGAATCGGATCCATGTCAAACGACGCGTGAACTTGCTCAACAGTTTCTGTGTTTAAATTCTACCATTGATGAGCATCTCCATTGAAAAGGCTCCACGCCATTTGGAAAGGCTCCACGCCATTGAAAAGGCTCCACGCCATTGAAAAGGCTCCACGCCATTGGAAAGGCTCCACGCCATTGGAAAGGCTCCACGCCATTGGAAAGGCTCCACGCCATTGGAAAGGCTCCACGCCATTGGAAAGGCTCCACGCCATTGGAAAGGCTCCACGCCATTGGAAAGGCTCCAACGGCTTAAGCAGTGGAAACGGCTTAAGCAGTGTAAACGGCTTAAGCCAGTGTAAACGGCTTAAGCCAGTGTAAACGGCTTAAGCCAGTGTAAACGGCTTAAGCCAGTGTAAACGGCTTAAGCCAGTGTAAACGGCTTAAGCCAGTGTAAACGGCTTAAGCCAGTGTAAACGGCTTAAGCCAGTGCAAACGCTCGTTTATATCCGAACAACCTAATAATATGAAGATGGAGAAGAAGAGAAGATTAAGCTTAAAGCAAAGCTTAAAGTGATATCATGTTATATCACTTCAAATACTATCAAACTTAAAGATTTTCTCTTCTCTAATAGCCAGCTATTTGTAGAAAGCACCGTAGACGGACTGGTCAAAAAAAATAACAGAAATTCAGCTTTTAAATCAAAAAAGAATCGACATCGCTTTTCTAGAATCTCAGCGTCGATTGAAAGAGTTGGTATTGAGAAATCGTTTGAAAAGTCAAAAAATGAAGTAAGCTGTGAGCCTTTGATCGAGAGTTAGCTGTAAGCCTGAGCCTGGCTCAACCCTGGCTAGCCTTTAATCCAAATCTAATCCAGAGCCAAACCAGAAATAAGTGTCAAGCCACCAGAGCCATTCCTGTGCCGATCAAAGGCTTTCAGTAATTCAGAAATCACCTCTAGTTCACAATTCTTGATCACAACTCTCTAGAAACCGGTCCGGGGTGCGAATAGGCCTCTTCTTCCACTTCTTTTCCCTTGATCCAATTTTCATTTCATTCTCGAGATTGTCCAAAACCCTAAAAAGTACGGTAGCGGTGCCGTGGAGTTACTGTGGCTTTTTTTGAACGCAAATTTCTATATTCAAATTTTCCAGGAAGCGCCACCGGTGGAAACCCAGCGATTGCCGATGGCAGAACAGCCTGGGAAAGGGGTAAAGATCGAAAAATGTATCTAGATATAAGATTAGATCTAGAATCTTATATCTAACATTATAAATGTTTGGATAAAAATTTCAGCTTGAATCCCATCCACTCAAGCCGCAATTCGATCTGAAATCATATGAAGGCACAGACGCAAAACCGGAGACGAAAGATCGAGTGGTGAGTTGGATATGGCTTGGCTTAGGGTTGCCTGGCTTAGGGTTGGGCTGGCTTGGACTTAGTGCGTAGGCTTAGGCTTAGGCTTAGGCTTAGGTTTAGGCTTAGGCTTAGGCTTAGGTTTAAGCTTGGACTTAGTGCGAAGGCTAGCGGCTAGCGCCTCGCACTAAGTCTATTTGGGTTTGGGCTAACTCCTCATTTTCTGGTTAGGCTTAGGCTTAGGGTTGGGCTGGCTTAGAGTTGATCCGGTTTAGGTTTAGGCTTAGGCTTAGGCTCAGGGTTTGCCTGGCTCAGGCTTGGCTGGCTTAGGGTTGAGCCGATTCAGGTTTAGGCTTAGGCTTAGGGTTGGGCTGGCTTAGGGTTGGGCTGGCTTAGGGTTGGCCTGCTTAGGGTTGGCCCGGTTAAGGGTTGACCCGGCTCAGAGTTGGCCCGGCTCAGGTTTAGGCTTAGGCTCAGGGTTGGCCTGCTTAGGGTTGGCCCGGCTCAGGGTTGACCTGGCTCAGGTTTAGGCTTAGCCTCAGGGTTGGTCCGGCTCAGGGTTTGTCTGGCTTAGGGTTGGGCTGGCTCAGACTAAAGCCGATCTAAGATCCAATCCAATCTAAGATCCAATCCAACCTAAAATCCAATCCAATCTAATATTTCAGCTGCACATGATCGCCTTGAACGTGCCGTTATCGGGTCGAATGTCTGGTTTGCGTGGAGCCGATCTCCAGTGCTATAAAGAGTCGCGACAGGCCGGCTTTGTCACCACATTCCGAGCGATGTTGTCAAGTAAAGTGCAGGCAAGTTTTTGAAAACACTTTAGTAAAGATCTGGAAGTAAGTAAAGATCTTGTAAAGATTGCTGAGAAGTAAAGTATACGTTAGAAACAGAGCTACAATATTGTAGTTAGCACATACTGTACTACTACTCTTTGAGTTCTTTTTAGCTCGAGATACTGTACTTAGATATTCGAGGTACTGTACTTAGACAAGGCTTGGATACAGTAGCTTATCAAGCTTATAGCTTATAAAATCGATAATCAAACCTTCAAACTTCTAGGACATGTCCCGCATTGTTCACGCGATCGATCGAGGCACTCGGGTGGTGAATTTGAAAGGAGAAGAGCTATTCCCATCATGGGATGAATTGTTGTTGGGACGACCACCAAATGAACAAGTTCCACTCTACACATTCCACCGAGAAGACGTTTTCACGTCACCGAATTGGTTAGTTTCAATTCGATTCGGTCAATTCGAATCGGTCAATTCGATTGTTCAATTCGATTGTTCAATTCGATTGTTCAGATACCTCCAGATACTTCCAGATAACTATAAAATTAACTCTAGGAACGATCGTCGCATTTGGCACGGTTCGATCGAGGGTGGAATGCGTGCGGATGACTCGATTTGTGATGGATGGAGGACGGGCAGTGCATGGGAAACAGCACTCGCTTCACAGGTTTATATCAAATTAACAAATATCAAACGGGAATCGAATTAAAGTAGAGAAAATGGGTGATTTTTTGAGTTAAAGCAAAGATTTTTTGCATTAACCAGCGCTTAGAACAAAATGATTGAAAAATGAAGAAAAATCGGCTTTTTTGCCAACTTTGTTTTTGCCGCTAATCAAGCCGCTCATTCGTCGTTTTGATTGTCAATAGGTGTACGAAGGAAAACAGCTACCTTTTTGCACTTGAATACCTACTTTTTCAGACATTCTTGCTACACAAAGATAGAACTTTTCAAGCTCTATTTTTTTTGTTCTTTTTCTAGCTGTTGAAGCTGTTTGTTAGTAGCTCAAAAAGCTATTAAAGTGAACAAAAAACTTTTTACACCTATCGACAATCAGATTGAAAACAAACATACCGTAAATACTGTAATAGTACCGCACCCCCATAATGACGGTGCGGAGTGTTGCGTTGTCTAGCTTTGAACGCGTTTTTCTCGACACTGGTTTAAGCTACAATGCGCGCTTTGGTATCAAAAAATAGCTGAAATTCAGGGCTATTGTTTGATACCAAAGCGCGCATTGTAGCATAAACTAGTGTCGAGAAAAACTCATTCAAAGTTAGACTACGCAGCGCTCCGCACAACAGCTTTGAAAAAAATGAAATACTAAAAGAGTTTTGCGACTACGCGACTGTACAGTGGGTGGGGTACAGTTCAACTAGTTCTAGAAGCCTAGATCGATGCCAGAACCGAAATCTAGGCTCGAGTTCTGGTCAAGGTCAAGTTTTTCAAGTTAGAGTACTCTAGTTCTGGGTTTAGGCTTGGATTAGGTACAGGTTCAAGTACAGACAGTACAGACGGTTCAAGTACAGACCTAGACTAAGTACTGTGTTTATTCTAATAGAAGCGCAACCTCTAATAAAAGCGCACGTTGACACGTCCTTTCGGAAGGTGAGTCCTCCCCATATATTTTTTAAATATTGGCACCCAAGTCCCAAGGCATCAAATACAAACAGTTCTCCGGGATCTTCTAAAGAACCCACCGTAAATACTGTAATAGTACCGCACCCCCATAATGACGGTGCGGAGTGTTGCGTTGTCTAGCTTTGAACGAGTTTTTCTCGACACTGGTTTATGCTACAATGCGCGCTTTGGTATCAAAAAATAGCCCTGAATTTCAGCTATTTTTTGATACCTAAGCCAGCATTCTAGCAGAAACTAGTGTCGAGAAAAACGCGTTCAAAGTTAGACTACGCAGCGCTCCGCACTTTGAACGCGTTTTTCTCGACACTGGTTTATGCTACAATGCGCGCTTTGGTATCAAAAAATAGCCCTGAAATTCAGGGCTATTTTTTGATACCAAAGCGCGCATTGTAGCTTAAACCAGTGTCGAGAAAAGCCCTCGTTTAAATAGCCCTGAATTTCAGCTATTTTTTGATACCAAAGACGCATTTTTTGAAAGTACGGGCGCTTTGAAAAAATGAAATATTAAAAAACTTTTGCGACTACGCGACTGTACGAGGTGGGGTACTATTACAGTATTTACGGTAATAGCTAGCAAAACATTAGGCATAGGGAAATGCCAAGCCAAACCTAATTCCACCTTTGTTTTCTCGTTTTCTCGCTCGTCGCTTAGCCGATTTGCTCTAAAATTTTGTCTACAAACTGAAAATCTCGATTTCTAACTGTAGACAAGATTTGAGAGGAATCGGCCAAGAAATAGCCGAGAAAACGAAGCTGGAATTAGGCTCGGTTCGGAATTTATAGTAAGTCATATCTAGTAAACTAGGTTTAAACTATTACTAATTTCATGATTTCATGATTTCATGATTTCATGTTTTCATGCTTTCATGATTTCATGATTTCATGATTTCATGCTTCCATTTCCAGCTTGTTCCGGGACGACCACTAGTCGGTGACGCCGAAAAAGTCGGATGTGATGCGCGACTGGTTGTCCTCTGCGTTGAGGTGGGTTTTTCGATTCGACGGGGGCAAGTTTTTGTTGGCCAACTTGCATCTCATTATGGCCATCTTTATAGCCATCTTTATGGCCATCTTTATGGTCATCTTCGGCCATCTTTATGACCATCTTTATGGCCATCTTTATGCATCTTAAACTTGTCAAATCAGAAAGTTTTAATAAGATTTAGATAGCTTAGAATGTTAGCTTTCAGAAAGTAGATGCTTTATCAAAAGTTTCAAACAAAAACCTATTTAAAATCGGAGCGCAAGTTGATCAAGGAACTTACCCCGCCTCCGCCCTAAACAATAAACTAAACAAGAAACTAAACAAGAAACTAAACAAGAAACTAAAATAGAAACTAAACTAGAGACTAAACTAGAGACTAAACTCGAGACTAAACAAGAAACTAAACAAGAAACTAAACAAGAAACTAAGGAATTAGGTTCGATTTGGAATTTTCTCATCTCTATTGGATTGGTGAATTGAAAAATGCGGGCTATTGTGACAGTTTGAGCACTTTCTTCAAAAGAAACCCATTTTGGTGTCAATGGAAAAAAAAGAAAAAAAAGAATGAAAAAATAAAACAGGACGAAAGACTGAAAAATGAAAAATTCTTTCTGTCGGGGTCCTTTTATTGCGCCGGGTTACGGTAGTTTCCGACGGAAACGTCTGGAAGGCAAAGTGTACGGTGGACGGTCCGAAAGGCATCTGTCGTCAGAATTTTATTATTTCAAGAGAGAATTCCTTTAAATTGATTTAAAGTAAAATTAAATTGAACTCAATTTGTTTAATTACTTTTTTTAATTTATTGGGTTGGCTACAGTAGTCCAATATACAGTACCGTAAAACGACTAAAAGAGCTGTTTTCTTATAGGATTATGCCAAAAACAGTGTGCCAGATGGGTGACGTTTGCGCTTTTTTTCGACAACCTATCAGCAATGCTTAATTTCTTCAAGAAAACTGTTTTCCTATCAAATAAAAGATACTCAGTTGACTAAATTGCTTAATTTCTTTGATTGGATTAAATATAAATAATAGATTAACGTAAATATTCTAATATTGGATTGGTGAATTGAAAAATGCGGGCTATTGTCATATGTGACAGTTTGAGCACTTTCTTCAAAAGAAACCCATTTTGGTGTTCAGCCTAGCATGAGGTATTCAGTCTACATTAGCTGGATTACGGTATTTAGTCTAGATCAAGGTATTCAGCCTAGAATAAGGTATTTAGTCTACATTAGCTGGATTATGGAGAAAAAAAAAGAAAAAGAAAAAGAAAAAAAAGAATGAAAAAATAAAACAGGACGAAAGACTGAAAAATGAAAAATGAAAAATTCTTTCTGCCGGGGTCCTTTTATTGCGTCGGGTTACGGTAGTTTCCGACGTTTGGCGCGGAAACGTCTGAAAGGCAAAGTGTACGGTGGACGGTCCGAAAGGCATCTGTCGTCAGAATTTTATTATTTCAAGAGGGAATTCCTTTAAATTGATTTAAAGTAAAATTAAATTAAACCCAATTTGTTTAATTACTTTTTTAATTATTACTTTTAATTTCTAAAATATTCGAAAATAAAAGCATAAATAAACGAAATCTCTTTCAGAACATGTCAAAGTACAACGTCGATCGCATCTTGGCAAAGAAAAATGTGCACGAATTGAATTAAACGATTGTTTTTTTCAAAGATCAATTCCTTTTTGATGGTCAAATCACTTGAATGGTTATTTATTTTCATATTTTTCCGTTTCTTTCCTTTCCTTTCCTTTTTTTCCTTTTCCTGATCTAAGAAATGAGATTTCAGCTATATCTATTTTTTTTGAAAGTGAAAATCCCGAAAAAATCGACTTCAATTCACGGAATTTTTTCAGATTTAGGTTCAGATCAAAGTTTTAAATTTAATAAGTTTAGTTTAATCATTTTTATGTCTGTTTTATGTTTTTAATTTTATGTTTTATGTTTTAATTTATATCAGGATCAGCTCTAAAGTTTGGTTTTAAACAAGACCTGGGTTACGTGAAGGTCAATCAAATCTGGCTAAGTTTGGTTCCTAACTGGATCTAAACCAAATCTGAACCTAAATCTGATTTATGTCAAGACCAGGGAGATTCCCAAAAGACTCCAGCACCTAGAAGTCAGTCCTGGCATCTAGAAGCATCTAGAAGTCAGTTTTGCCATCGAGAAGCATTTAGAAGTCAGTCCTGCCATCTAGAAGCATCTAGAAGTCAGTTCTGCAATCTAGAAGCATCTAGAAGTCAGTCCTGCAATCTAGAAGCATCTAGAAGTCAGTCCTGCAATCTAGAAGCATCTAGAAGTCAGTCCTGCAATCTAGAAGCATCTAGAAGTCAGTCCTGCAATCTAGAAGCATCTAGAAGTCAGTCCTGCAATCTAGAAGCATCTTGAAGTCAGTTCTGGCATCTTTTCCAAAAGCTTAACCATTTTTTCTTTGGGTATTCAGCTTTATATGCTAATTTTATGCAAAAAAATTTTCTTTTTTTAAACCTTAATTTAATTCCTTTAATTCACTGCCATAAAACCATAATGCCATAATTAAAAACGCCCCGATTTCTGTAAATCTGTCATATGCGTATCGTTTTTTTTGTTTTCTTTTAAATGCTATAAATGTTTTGATTTTAAAATGCTATAAATTTATTGATTTTAAAATCTTTTAAATAACATTTATTAAGCTTTTTTTGGGTTACATTTTGCAAAAATTGCAAAAAGCAAAAATTTGCTTACATTTGAATCTTGCAAATATAATTATTGGATGGAGCGAATGAGTCACAAGCGAAAGTGTAGCCGAACACGGGCGCGCCCGAGAGGGAAGCGATTGTCGGGTTTAACTGGAAATCGTTCTTGGTGTCATTCGATGCGTCAAGTCTTTCTCTATCGATTGGTATAAAAATGATTGAGATTGGACAATCCAACACTGAGATATTTGATCTCAAAGTTGGATTGCTAATGCCAGGGGGGCGCCGCGACAATTATGGCGCATTCTGTAGTTTGATAGAAAGGTTTTAAGCTTTTAAATGATATAGAATTTCGAATGATTGATGATGATAAGAAATTTCAAATGATTCAAATCAAAGAAACACCTAAATGCACTACTTTGTTCAGCAGAGTTCTGAGTACAATTCTGTGCCAAATCCAAATACTTTTGATGATCTTTTGATCCCCCAGCAATGAAAGCAAGCTGTTTTGAGCTATGATAATCAAGAGATTTGTTTTACTAGAGTAATCTTCTAGAGTAATCTAAAGTTAAAGTTTCAGATTTCAGTTCAGAGCTTCAGATAAATCTTATAGTAGACAAATCACCGTGCAAATGGCTCCCGTCTCGCACTGGGCCTCGGGTATCGTCAAATTGCTCATCGGGCTTGTGGAGGTCTAGAAAAGGCTTTAGATCACATAGAAGATACTATTTTGTATTCAAAAAATATTCAAACCAACCACCGTTCCATTCGTTTGCTCAACAACGGCCACTGGTTGGAGATCGCGCTTTTTGCGTTGTCCACTATTTTCCTAAATTTTTTTCGATAACGGTATTGGATTTGGAAAGAAAAAGGATCACTTTACCAAGAATGGATCAAAAGTAAACGGACTGCCATCACTCCATTCCCATGCCCCATTTTGACATGAGAGCCCCGTCCAAAAGCGATCGTTCGTTGAGCCCTTTGTGTTCAAAACCATTCCTGAAACGGCTCTATTAGGCTATAGTTTTAAATATCTATGACTTAGTACAAGATTGATAGCTTTAATCTAAACTTGTAGTGAACTTGGGATTAGAACTGTGCTTGGCTAGCTTGGCCTGACTTGGATTAGATCCTAGGCCTGAGTTGGCTTGAACTAGATTCTAGGTTTGACCTGGCTTGAACTAGACCTTAGGCCTGGCCTGGCTTGACCTTGGCCCTAGGACTGGCTTGGCTTGAACTAGACCCTAGGCCTAGCTTGACCTGGCTTGGACTAGATCCTAGGCCTGGCTTGGCTTGGACTAGACCCTAGGCCTGGCTTGGCTTGAACTAGACCCTAGGCTTGACCTGGCTTGGACTAGACCCTAGGCCTAGCCTGGCTTGGACTAGACCCTAGGCCTAGCCTGGCCTGGCCTGGCTTGGACTAGACCCTAGGCCTAGCCTGGCCTGGCCTGGCTTGGACTAGACCCTAGGCCTAGCCTGGCCTGGCCTGGCTTGGACTAGACCCTAGGCCTAGCCTGGCCTGGCTTGGACTAGACCCTAGGCCTGGTCTGGCCTGGCTTGAACTAGATCCTAGGCCTGGCCTGGCTTTGCCTGGCAAGTACTATTGAACACTCAGACCCTGTGAGGGTTCAAAGTGGATAAAATTGGAGAAAAATAAAGACAAAATTACGGTAGAAAGAAAGTGGGGCGCGGCTTAGACTCCACTGAATCCAATAGTATCCAATCCTTTTTAAGGCAACTTTTAGAAAAACACTGACCAAGTAGCGATAGAATTTCCTGTGTGCTCGTCAGCGACACCAACATTCCATTCATTTCCTCGCAGAGACTTTCGGCTTCCGGTTGACTCACCGCTGTTTCAGCGTTGACGACCTGGGAAATGTTGGCAAATAATGAAATGATATCTAGATTTTGAATATAGAAAAACATGAAAAACCTTAGATTCTCAACGGCAAAAAGCATCAACAGATTTCTTCGTTACAAATCTACTTTATATTGTACTGTTCATAAAGAATTAACCTTATAACAAGCATTTGAGAACGACAAATATGACCATCCCTGCGGGCAAGATTCTGAAAAGGTTTTTGAAAGGTTTTGAAGGGTTTTGAAGGGTTTTCGAATTTCAAAAAACTTTTATGATTTTAAATATTTATAGCTGTTATTTAAATATTTATAGCTGGCTTAAATATAATCTCCTTTTTGTTCATATAATATGCTCATTATATGCTCGTAAAAGCCCTAAAATAGAATATGTAAATGTAAAAAGCATACGAATTTTCGGCATCATGCAAATGCCGCTCATCGACATTGCACAATCGGCGAAATACCAGCGTCCATTCGTGTGCAACAAAATGCAGACTTCGATTTGATCTTGAGACGTGTGCAAGTCGGAATCGAGTACTGAAATGGAAAATGAGGAATTGTGCTGGAATTGTGGCCGAATTGTGGCCATATTGTGGCCATATTGTGCCCGCATTGTGCCCGAATTGTGCCCGAATTGTGCCCCGAATTGTGGCCATTTTGTAGCCATATTGTGCCCCGAATTGTGCCCGAATTGTGCCCCGAATTGTGGCCATATTGTGGCCCGAATTGTGCCCAAATTGTGGCCCGAATTGTGCCCCGAATTGTGCCCGAATTATGGCCATATTGTGCCCAAATTGTGGCCATATTGTGGCCATATTGTGCCCCGAATTGTGCCCGAATTGTGGCCATATTGTGCCCCGAATTGTGCCCGAATTGTGGCCATATTGTGCCCGAATTGTGCCCCGAATTGTGCCCCGAATTGTGCCCCGAGTTGTGCCCGAATTGTGGCCATATTGTGGCCATATTGTGCCCCGAATTGTGCCCCGAATTGTGCCCCGAATTGTGCCCCGAATTGTGCCCCGAGTTGTGCCCGAATTGTGGCCATATTGTGGCCATATTGTGCCCCGAATTGTGCCCGAATTGTGGTCATATTGTGCCCCGAATTGTGCCCCGAGTTGTGCCCGAATTGTGCCCCGAATTTTGCCCATATTGTGGCCATATTGTGCCCATATTGTGGCCATATTGTGCCCGAATTGTGCCCAATTTGCAAACGAACCAGTTGTGAATTTCGTCTCGCAATCCTCGCCAAAGCTTCGATTCAAATACGATGGATTTATGTAGTTGTGCTAAAGAAATTTTCAAATGCAAAGAGCTTTTCAAATTCAATGAATTTTTGCATTTTCTATGATCAAAGTCTTTTCATTCAAATGAATGAAGAGAATTTGATCTCTTCTTCATTCAAATTCTAAGATCAAACTCACAAAACTTTGCACAAAAGCCTGCACAAGATGCGCGTCGCGGATTGGCTGCTTCGAGATCGTGGACACCGTTTCAATGCCACACTCCATTCGATTGATGTAATTACTGTAAATTAAGTTATACAAGATCAAAGAAAAGCAAAGCAAAGAAGCAGTTAGCATTACTTTTATCATATTTATTCTAATAGAGATTTCTTAAGCCTGCAAAGCCTGCAAAGCCTACAAAGCCTACAAGGCCTACAAATTGGCCTATCCAATCTATAAATACTTGAACTCACTCGCAAGGATCACTGCTTCCTCTTGAGTCGATGCATTGCTGTAAATGCTTTGTGAAGCCGCCCGCATTTTGAGCACAAAATGGATAGATGCCAAAAACTAAAATGCACAAAGTGCAGATGATAAAGCGGACACGATTTCAATGGGCTAGAATCACAAAAAAACCGTTGATTCTTGGTGGCTTTTCATTGCCGAACCTTGATGCTTTGTCCCTGCTTCTCCACCGTTGACAAATTCGAGTATTCCATCGGCTCCCTGCACCGCGCCAACCCACGCATACCCGGTTTTCGTGTCTAAACTCGACTTAGCTCTTTTTAGCTCTTTTTAGCTAAACCGTTTCCTAAACCGTGTCCCTTTTTCTTTCCACCGTAATCTAGGAACAGCGCCAAAAATCCAGCGCCGTAAAAAATGACAGGAAAACGTTCATTTCAGCGCCAAATCGAGAAAAAAAAGCTCAAAAACGTTCATTTCAACGCCGCGCATAAAAAAAACGTATAAAAAACCGTAATGATTCCAATAGAAGCACACCTTAGAGGGTCATTGAAAAATAGAAGCACAATCTCCAATAGAAGCATCACTTTTTTTTTATTGTGCGCTAGAACTACTCTACACTAGCTAACTTAATTGCTAGCTAACTAGCACTAGCTAACTTAATTGCTAGCTAACTAGCACTAGCTAACTTAATTGTTTTGAAACTATCCAAAAGTCATTCGTCAAACAGCTTCTTTAATTTTTACGTTCTTTTTATTACTTTATTCGTTTTCATTAAATAATTTTTTGTTTTTAGGTAGATGTCGCCGGCTCAACAATGTCCAAGCTTTGATGAGCTCGAGGAATTTGCAAACAAGGCTTCACGGGTCGCTATTGCCGGAATCCTCGAGGAATTTCGCTTTCGCCGGAAAAACGAACTAGACGGATGGTATGATGAAGGACGCAAAGTTGCGCGAGAAATCGATCGGTTGCACAAGGTTAACGAAAGCCGCAGTGATGCAGATTTGATAGTCGGAGCTGGGAGTTGCCTCGACTGATGCCTCGACGATCGACGTGATGCCCATGGCGATGCCATTTCGAGTAAAAACGAAGATGAGCCACTCGAAGCTTCACGAAAACCAAAGGCTTATACGAGAAGTTTAAAAGCAGAAGCTGTGGAATACGCAAAGAGAATTTGAAACAAGTTTGGTGCCAATCAAACAGTGCCAGCGAGAAGTTTGGTGTCAATCAATCGATTATCAATTGTGTGATGGGTTCAGCAAAAGGATCAAATTGAGCAGCACCATTCTAGTGAAACTAAGCGTTTGAAAGAAGCCGGAAGACATTCAACATCAGTTGAATTAGAAGACAAATACCCAAATGGATTCGTGAGCGAAGAAATGCAAAACTGAAAGTCTCAAGACGAACGATTCGGAAAAAAGCATTGGAGTTGAGATCAGTGCCATCGATCGAGGAATTAAATAACAATTTCAACGCAAGTGAAGGGTGATTACAGATATGAAACAGCACAAACTTTCTTCTCGGATTCCTACGTTGATCGCACATTTCCTACGTCTCGAATTGCTAATATTTAGAAATAAATTAATTCTTAACACTGATCCGCTTATTCTTAATTCTCTTTCTCTGGCCAAATTTTCAGCAAAATCCATCCAAATCCAGCCGAGATTCCAAAGGCGTACATAGAAGCGCCGCGTTTGCGTGACGCACGGACAGGCATTTTATTTTTTATATATAGGTAGTTAGTTTTTGCAAGTTTTTATGGTTTCGCTACGGTTTTTGCACTTTTTTCATCTATTGCACCTAGAGCAAGGCTATAAGCATCAAATGCGCGAAAAAACACTTTTAATTAGCACTTATCAGTCGTTTTTTCAATGAAAATGTGCAAATTCGTTGTTTTTGTGATAATCGTCTCAAAATCGCATATTTTGCCGGTCTTTTTGCCTTTTTTTTTCTAGATTTTGCTTCTAGTTCCAGCATTTGCACAAAAAAGTGTAAAAGCGTTTAAATTGTGCAAGAAATCACCATAAATACTCTAATAGAAGCGAACCCTTTGACTGAATATCTTGAGAAAGCTCAAGATATTCAGTCTTCAGTTTTCTACTATGTTCCTTACGTAAAAAAAACCCTCATTTCGTTTAACTTTTTGTTTTTCTACCCTTAGACAATTTTATAACGTTTTGCTACTTCATATGCTCTTTTTGCTAACAGAATATATCTTATACGTACTCACCCTAATCTCTAAACTTAAATTTAAGCACAAAATTCATTGAACGACCACACCACACCCTATTCTTTGTCTTTTTTGTCAGTTTCTTTTGGATTTCATACTTAATTTTTTTTCTTTAGATACGATGAGCGATCGAGAAAGCTTGGATGGATTTGAAGAATTTCGAGATTGAAGAGCAAAGCGAACCTCAACGGGCACTTTGATGAAGGGTGAGAGCATCTTCGTTAGAATGGATCCAGTGATTAATAAGTGAAGGAGTTGAGCAAAGACACGGCCAAGCAAAGACGGAAATCGATTGACGTGAGGATAAATGACGAGGCATCAAAAATGACAAAGGAAGTCTCCATCAGCTCTGCTGCGAAGTTTCCCAACATTGACCGAGCTTGCGTACAACGATATGTCAAAGAAGGAGACCTTAGCAAAGTTCAAAGTGCTTAGCAAAGTCCAAAGTGTCAAAGCATGGAAGCTTCTTTCGAATCTTTCGAAAGGAAGGATTCAGCAATCTTTCAAAGGATGTGGAATTGAAATTTCAGCAACGGCGAAGAAGATTTAATGTTTCAAGGTCGACGGCGCAATTCCTACTGGGCTACAGCTGCTAAAAAACGCTCGAACGGAGAAAGGAATCCATGATGTTCTGGGGCCACTCCGCGAACTTGATAATCAAGAAGAAGGAATTTATGAATTTATTAATTCAAACGCATCGCTTTGCTTCGCATCGTAAATACTCTAATAGAAGCGCATGCGCTTCTATTAGAGTATTTTTTACGGTACGTGAATGGGAACGAAAAACCCGCCAGCGCTGAAATGAACGTTTTTCTGTCATTTTTCGCACTGCTTTGTAATGACGGCGCTTAAATGAATGGCGCTGAGTGCACAGTGCTGTATTTTTGATGTTATTCTAACTAGATTCCCGTAATTTTGTCTCTATTTTTATTCAATCTATCCACTTTCAATATCCTTCGTGAACGCTCACAGAAACAGAAAAAAAGTAGATAGATTGGGTAGAAGCAGAGACAAGATTTCAAGATTGCGATAGTCCATGAATTCCTAGCTTGTTCATCTTCTTGCTCACAATTCTGCAGAACCAATCCGATCAGTCGATCATCATAGATATCAATTGGTTGCGCGAGGATCCCGTGATAGCTCTCGCAATGAGCTTGCGCGTCGCTGAACGTCATCTCTAAAAACTCTACTTTGCTTGATTTATGGACAAAATATCTAGCACAAAATTTTAGGGTACTCTAGCCACAACCGGCTTAATACGGATTTTTGCTTAATACCGTGGGATTTCAAAGACTCAAAGTCGACTCGAAATCAGTCAACAAGAAAATTTCGGGTTATTCAATCGCAAACGATGATGCACAAGCCTCTACTTGAGGCAATTTGCATTTAACGGAAACGCAGGAACGATTCCCGTCAAATTTCGGAACTCACTCGGCGTAAAGTGTACACAATACGGTCTTCCCGGTACATCGACTGTGCCCGGCGGACATCCTTGACCAAAAACCACGCCAACAAATGAAATAAGCAAAAATCCGAGAATATTGCCGTTTCGAGCTTGAATTCTTGGCATCATTTTGGCAGAAAAATTTCTCAACTTTCGATTTGCGCTCGATGAATGGCCAAATGAGAGGGGATTTTCGCGGAAATCGGGGGGCTTGATTCACCGCAAAAACCGAGCGAAAAGATGAAATAATTGGTTTGAACATTGTGGGTGGAGTGAATGTGAATGCCCGATCAAAAAGGTTATAGTTCGGAGATCGGAAAATTTGACGAAAGTCCTTGACAGCGTAGATAAAAGTCAAAATTAGCTGATCAGCCCGTTTATGAAAACTTTCTTCAGCAATTTCAGCCATCCAAGCAATTTCTTAAACACCACGAAAGGTTATTTGATGATTCGTATAGCATTGAGCTATATGAAGATTGTCATTGTTCTCGGATAGATTGTCATTGTTCTTTGTTAACACCAAGTCGATATTCGAACACCAAGTCGCTCAGACACATTTTTGATTGGACTTTATTGTAGACATTGAATTGTAGAGAAACTCTGTAGATTTTATTCCCAATACTATGCATTTTTGAAAATCCGATTTATTCACAGATTCATAAAACATTCAATATTTCAAACAAATCACAAACAAATACAATATTTCATTTTACATCTCGGCAACGAGACGTTCAACGTCCAACTAAACTGTATCAGTTTGAGGTTTGATAGTAAGGAAATTGATCCCCATAACAGTTAAAAGAATTTTAAAAGCGCGAATTTTTCTACCGACAAAACTTATAAAGAATGACGAGAAAAATAGCTTTGAAAAATTGATGTAGAAAATTGAAAGATATTCAGCCAACAAGCTGGAACACATTTACTTAATTAGCAAAGAAGTGGGCTACTAAATAAAATTAACTTCAAATTAATTTAATTTAATTTAAAAAAATGAACATTTTAGTAAAAAAAAAAGATAAAAATCGGATAACCCAGCGCGGAGTTGTTAAGTTTTGAAAGAAAACGTTCAAAAGCTACCGTAACCTTCACATTTCCGCATTCTAAAAGACACCCTTTTCTAGAGTCGTACGCAAATTTCATAATTGTGCAACTTTTTCGTTGTCGGCAACAATCGCTTTTATGTTTTCCGTTTTTATGTTTATCCACTTTCTTAAGCTCCTTTTTCAGATGAGTCGTCCAAAAAAATCGAAAATTGCTGCTCAGAAGGCAAGAAAGGCTCAATTGGATAGCAAAAAGGATGTTAGAGAAGCTTTGGAAATAGCAAATCAGAATCGAGAGATATTTCGACCCCTAAGAAGCAAAAGGATGAAAATTCTCGGAAAAATGAAAAGTGATAAGAAGAAACAAAAGTTATTAGGTTGATGCATAAGTCTTTTCGTTTTTTTCGTACTTCTGTTAAAAAGTAACAAATTCACCAATTAATCTATAGTTTGCTCTATAAAAAAAGTGTTTTTTTGTTCAATTTGCATCTTTTTAAATGAATTTCGGTTCACTTTCAAGCAAATTCGAGAGTGAAAAACGCCTTTTTCGTAAAAATCTATAAAAAACTCTACGGAAAAATTGGCTGAATGAATTTCTCTGAAATTTTGGCGAAATATCAAACGTTTTTTTTCTCTATCTTTTATCTATTGACACGAAGATAGGTTTTCTTTAGCTAAGGTGTCTAAACCGCATCATCGAGTTAGCCCTTTTTGACTACCCGACTTCATACTCTCAAGAAAATCCAGGCATTAAATATTTTGAAACCCGTTTTAATGTTATTTTGCAGAAAAATAATTGCTTTTTCTAATGAAATCAACCGTAGTTTAATTGGTGCATTTGTTGGCTTGAAATGGCAGACGAAAAGGAACAAAAAGACTTATGCATCAACCTATTATTTCTCGCTCAACGAGCTCGACAAATCCGCGCAAAATACAAGAGGCATAAGAGGAAGAAGTTGCCCATTTCTTCTCCTGTTTCATCTCATCAAACTTTAGCTGTATTTTCAACGAGCTCGACAAATCCGCGCAAAATACAAGAGGCATAAGAGGAAGAAGTTGCCCATTTCTTCTCCTGTTTCATCTCATCAAACTTTAGCTGTATTTTCAAAAGCAGGAATTTCTCGTTTTTCACATCGACTCTACAGCAAGTATGCTCATTTTGCAAGTGAGTATAAAATGAGACAGGTAATATCCGAAGTGAATCAAAAAGTTGAATACGTGATTTCAAACGGGATTATTCAATTGAATGATATAAAAGAAGCGCTTCGTTTCCGTCTCGTTTCGTCTCCGTTCTCTATGTTTTTATCAGTAAGTCTACAAAACAAATGATACATTTCTAGACTCAAATTTTGTGTAGATTCTAATAAAAGTAACTGCTAGTTGATTCGACTCTGAGATCTTGAGTTATAGACGATTTCACTGAATCACCCCTATAAAATTTGTGAGATTTGGTGAAAAGTCGTATTTTTTCCCAGGAAACCCCTAATTTTAAGCGCAAATTCGGATTCTCCATCAAAAATCGACCTTAGAAAAGTGTTTTTTATCATACTTCTCCGTCTTCCCGTATCTCTAGTTCGAAAAGTTCTGTAGAGGAGTCAGTCCTATATCTCTGGACTGAACAATATTAGCATTTAGCCTAGAATCTGAACAAACCTTTACTTATTATAGTATAAAGTACTTTTTCTAGGTCCAAATTTCATGTAGAATCCGAATTTGCACTTAGAATTGGGGGTTTCCTGAGACTTTTCACCATATCCTGACGATACCCCTATGAATTCCTGTTGAAAGGAATTTAGTCCAACTTTGACCGAGATTTTCTCCATATTTATATCTTAAAGTCACTAAAGAGGTTGTCGATTTCTAGTGCCAAATTTCATAAGCAACATTTTAAGACCAACCTCAAGTTGATCGCTCAACTGGAAGTCGAGATATGGAAGGAAAAGTGAGCGGTACCGGTGAAAGGGGTACCATCCTCAACGACCCTACTTTTCTCTATGTTTTTATCGGTAAGTCTACAAAACAAATGATACATTTCTAGACTCAAATTTTGTGTAGATTCTAATAAAAGTAACCGCTAGTTGATACGACTCTTAGATCTTGAGTTATAGACGATTTCACTGAATCACCCCTATAAAATTTATGAGATTTGGTGAAAAGTCGTATTTTTTCCCGACAAACGACAAAATTGACCGTCATGTTTCCTGATAAGAGCAACAAACCTCAATCTAGATACAATCACCTAATACTGGCAGTTTGGAAAGGGAGAGACGACAACAAAAGTCTACAAAAATTTAACGAAGTCTATAGAGAGCTTGTTGATATGAAATTCATCGTCTTCATTGGAGGCGATCTGTGCTTTTTGGCTTCTCTTTATGGACTATCAAATGCAGCAACTTATCCATGCGTTTGGTGTTTTTTCAAAGCCAAAAAACAACGCAAAATAGACGGGTGCCCAGAGAAATTGGATTGGAGTATTTATCCGGAAAGATCTATAAAAACGTTTGACGAACTACTCAAAATCGATTCAAATAATTCGGAGTTGCGCAAAGGTGTTTTTCAAAAATATTAGGTTGTCCAATAAGTAATGCGTGTTACTTATTTCGAAACTATTGCGAAATCGCTTCGAGCAAATATATGCTCTTTTTAATCATCAGCATCTTGTGTTTATTTTTATCAATTATTTTATTCATTTGCCTTTGTTTTATAATAGATATGTTGTTTTGCAGATGAAAGACAAAAAGTTTGTTGTCCGCGCGCATCAATGCTGTATGATTTCAAACGAGGTAAAACTGCAGCGGATTGCCATCGAACTATCTGTGCCGCATTTGGAGAGGATTCAATTTCAATCAGCCAGTGCCAGCGCTGGTTTAAACGATTTGCGGACGGAAACGAGTCGTTAGAGGACGAGGAACGCGCTGGAAGGCCAGTCGTTTTTGATAACGAAGCTTTGCTTAACACCATTGAGTCTGATCCAACTCAAACCACTCGTGAGTTGGCCGAATTATTTGGTTGTTCCAAATCAACAATCGACAATCATCTCCATGAGATTGGAAAATTTAATCGATGCGGAAAGTGGCTTCCCCACAAATTGAGTGAAGCGAATAAAGCTGCTTGAGGTTGAGATTGAGAAGCTTGGATGGTCGACTGTCCCACATCCGCTGTATAGTTCAGACCTGGCTCCATCTGATTTCCATTTGTTCCGTTCGATGGCGCACGCTCTTGGAGAACACAAGTTCAAAAGTGTTGACGAGGTGCAAAAATGGCTCGACGATTTCTTCTCATCGAAACCAGCTTCATTCTATTATGACAGACTTCACTCTTTGCTCGGACGATGGAGAAATGTTGTTGATTGTTGTGGAGAATATATCGATTAATAAAGTTCTCTTTTGTTAATTTTATGATATTTTGAAAATCGCGTCAAAACACGCATTACTTATTGGACAACCTAATACGTTTGGCCGGCTGAACCGACGCATGTCGTTCCTCCATCACTCCATATAAAGCTCGGCATCGGAAACCATGTTGTAAGCCTTGTTGTAAGCCTTGTTGTAAGCCTTGTTGTAAGCCTTGTTGTAAGCCTTGTTGTAAGCCTTGTTGTAAGCCTTGTTGTAAGCCTTGTTGTAAGCCTTCAAGATTCAAGCCATTCACCCATTCTACTCGATCATTTGACACGTGCCGCCTTATCCCTAAATAAAGCTCCCCTCAACATATGGATAGGGAAATGAAAAGACAGATTTGAGGAAAGAAAAGGAATGAAGTTCTCTTTTCTTTTTCGATCAAATCTCCTTCTTTTCCTTGAAAACAAAGAGTAGTTGAGTCGACCATCTGGCACCAGCTCCCTTTCAACTGAATATCTTTCAATGAGTCAAAGAAAAGTCAATTTCTTTAGCACTCAAACTCTTCATTTTTCTGTTTAAATGAAAATAAGCTTTGATTTTCGCTTTTCGATAGCTAGTCGATCAATTCCGGGACTTAAACGGGAGTAGATCAATTCCGGGACTTAAACGATCAAGTGTGTCTCTCTTTTGAATGAGCAATTCACTTGCTGTTGCCAACTTTTATGACCCTTCCTTTCCTTCTTCAATCTAGAGCTCAATCTAGAGCTCAATCTACTTTTCGAAAAGCGTTTTTAGTGACTTTTTACCCTTAAAATTTATAATACTCACAAACAGATCGTTTTTTTTATTCTTAAAACTAAGTTATTATTCATAAAAGCTATTTTACCACCAGGCGTACTCAATAAATTTATAAGCTTTCATTCCAAGACGACTTTTGACATTACGGCCCATAGAATTTCGAGAAATTTCCATATTCTTTGCCATCCTGCCCTGCGAACGAGTAGCTTTCAAGCGTAGCACCAATCTTGAACGATGCGAGCTTTGTGTGCGGGTGCCCCAGCCTGTTGAAAGCACCAAATCCTTTTTTCAAAATCCTTTTTAGCCTATGGATGTATTTCTTGCTTAAGCATATCCGAATAATTGGTTTCATTGACTTTGATTCCTTGTGGGAAAACAGAAGAGTCTTTCAGCGTAGCCGATTTAAGTGTAGCTGATCTCGAACCTTCTGAAGCGTAGCTGATCTCGAACCTTCTTCTTGGTGTCCAAGCTTTACCACGGGACGATCAGAATTTCTTCCTAACTCTTGAAAGCGTTTGATCGCTTGAACAAGTTTTTTTGCGTATCAATCCCAGATTTTTTATTTATTTTTCCATTACAGTAAAGCCATTACATTTTGCCATTTTAATTCTTATGCCTATTCTTATGCCTATTCTTATGCCTATTCTTTTGCCTATTCTTATGCCTATTCTTTTGCCTATCCACTTTTTTATGATCATCTATCATTCTACAGTACTATTTCTTTCAATCAAATCAAAACAAATGTCCAGAGTACTCTAGTCATCAAGAAGATATCGAAAGCTTTGCCAAAAATGGAGAAAAAACTTCAATCTCTCCGTTCTCGTTCGGCCAACTTTTTCCCGATATGCCAAAGTGTTTCCTGGGCCTTTCCCCATCCCAATTCCCTTTCCTTTTCCATTCAACAGACCGGATCTTTCCATCGAATTTCCCCCCCCACAAGTGGATCTCTTTTCTTCAGCTCTTTCCCTTGCCTTTTCCTTCCCTTTCCTTCCCTTTCCCCTTTTGTACCCCTTTTTCTACTCGAGATCCACCCAGTCTGATTGTCTTCTCGAAATCCCACGGATTTCATATCACAAAATTCATCCCACCTTAATATTAGCGCATTCTGTCTATTTACTATTCACATCAGCTACGAGCAGCTTTTGAATTGCAGCAATTCGACTGCAGCAACTACAGTACTCCTACAGCATCCTACAGTACTTCTATAGCATCCTACAGCATCCTACAGTACTCCTACAGCATCCTACAGTACTTCTATAGCATCCTACAGTACTTCTATAGCATCCTACAGCATCCTACAGCATCCTACAGCATCCTACAGCATCCTACAGCATCCTACAGCATCCTACAGCATCCTACAGCATCCTACAGCATCCTACAGCATCCTACAGCATCCTACAGCATCCTACAGCATCCTACAGTACCCTTCCAATATTCATCCACAGTACTCTTTCAGCAATCATCTCCAGTACTGTTATAGTACCAGCGCTTCTACAATACTCATCTAATACCCCTGCAATTCTGCTACAATAATTCCGCTACAGTAATTCCGCTACAGCACCGCTACAGTACCCTACAGTTACTCCATTTCAAGAATAGATTTCTGATTCCTACTTTTCCTCAAAATGATCATCAAAATCGGCTCTTCGCACTCGATTTGCTCAGAGAAATCGGCTTCACTCACAGCTCCAGATTCTAAATTCATAACGATTCGAGAGAATTTTGATCACCTTATCAGGTAACGAGAAAACAAGCTCTAATCTTTACAGCATCCAGGCCAGGCTTAGGCTTAGGCTTGGTTTAGGCTTGGCATAGGCTTGGCTTAGGTTTAGCTTAGGCTTGGCTTAGGCTTGGTTTAGGCTTAGCTTAGGCTTAGCTTAGGTTTAGGCTTAACTTAGGCTTGAACTTAGTGCAAAGGCTAGCGGCTAGCGCCTCGCGCTAAGTCTATTTGGGTCGATTTGGGTCGATTTTGTCTCACTCCGTTTTCTGGATTTAGGCTTAGGCTTAGGCTTCCCTTAGGAGTACTGTAACGGAAAATACAGGCTGCCTGGGTACTGTAAAGCTCTTTCTAAAGTACGCTTGAAAGGATTTTACAGTATCTTCAAAAAAACAAATATTCGCCACTTTGTAAAGTCGACTCTCGATTTAACAACGATACAACGATTTTGGAATTCAAAAGAATTCGTTTCTGCGTAGCTGCCCAGATCGTTGGTTGTTCAGGGCAGTTACGCAAGAGATTCAGGCATGTTAATCGTTAATAGTTGACTGTATTCTGTCGTCATCATCACCGTCATCATTTCTCTTTTGTTTCTTATCGTTTTCTTTTTCGCTTTCTTTTCCCCATCATCGTCAACCACTCACATTGTTTGTTTGACAAGAGATGACTCGTTTTTTTTTGTTCCACTGATATTTGTGGTCTCCACTGGTTCTTGTGATGTTGACTTTATTGTTTCGATTGTAAACAAACTGCTTGGTATTGAAACGGACACTTTCTGACCAAATGAACTTTCTAACCCATGAACTTTCTGATCAAATGATCTTTCAAAAAGTTCCAATTGAGAAAGTGAGCGTTTTTTTAAAGCACGAATACATGAACAAATGAAAGTTTAGATTCTATCTTCTATTTCTAGAAAGTATCTTGTCCTCTAGTTGAGCAAATGAGCTACCGGGTTCTCCAGATGAGCTACCGGATTCTCCGGATGAGCTACCGGGTTGTCCGGATGAGCTACCGGGCCTCCGGATGAGCTACCGGATTCTCCGGATGAGCTACCGGGTTCTCCGGATGAGCTACCGGGTTCTCCGGATGAGCTACCGGGTTCTCCGGATGAGCTACTGGATTCTCTCTAATAGTAGTGCACCCTGCCTAGCCGAATTGATGACTATTTTACGGTTTCTAAGGTCTCAGAAGCTCAACACTCAAATCCTCCACAAGATCTCATCGTTAGCTACATTTTCCAACCCCATATCAATAGGTGATAAGCGATAAGCGCTCGATAAGCGCTTTTCGAGATTTCGAGGAATTTAGATGACGCTCAGGGTGCACAAAAACAGAGCTAGCGTCTTCTCTGTTATTACAGAGAAGACGGTAGCTCATTTGCTCAATTAGAGGACAAGATAAATGAAAATGAGCTTGATTTTCTTTTCTCGATAGCTCAATCAGATCGAACACAGATCGTTTGAGTAGCTCGATAGCTACTCAAATGATCTGTGTTCCCGTTTCCGTCATCACACGTGCACAAGTCCCGCAAAGTCGACACAAGACACGGGATTACGCATTCTTCTTTTCTCCAACAAGCTTCCTCCAACAAGCTTCAGTCCTTAGATCAGAAAGAGACGTATCTTTCCCCCCTTTTCTTTCATTTCCCTTCTTCCACATTTCCCTTTTTTCTCCTGTCATCCGAATCTCTTCCCCGTTGAACGCCATCCCCTCCACCAGACTTGTTTATCCAGATTTACCAATAGAAACTAAAACCTATCGATATTTTACTTGCCTTAATCTTTTTTCAATCTTAGAAGCTCTTTTTTCAATCTTGAAGCTCTTTTTTCAATCTTGAAGCTCTTTCCCAGCAGTCTAGACGTAATTCAATCCTTTCGCACTCTAGAAGTTTAAATTCGAATTCTATTCTTATTCTATTCTTATTCTATTCTTATTCTATCTTTTGTTCTAGCTTTGAAATTTAACTGAACAGATCTCTTCTTGCTTTTAAAACCATTTCAAAATCCTTTGTACTTGTTTGGTTTGATTTACAACAGAACTATAAGACAAAACTCTAGAAACTGGTTGATTCTGAGCTGAAGCATTGGTTTAACTGCTGATAGCTGATACCTGATTGAATTTAACTGCTGATAGCTGATACCTGATTGAATTTAACTGCTGATAGCTGATACCTGATTGAATTTAACTGCTGATAGCTGATACCTGATTGAATTTAACTGCGATAGCGATACCGATTGAATTTAACTGCGATAGCGATACCGATTGAATTTAACTGCTGATGCTGATACCTGATTGAATTTAACTGCTGATAGCTGATACCTGATTGAATTTAACTGCTGATAGCTGATACCTGATTGAATTTAACTGCTGATAGCCGATACCAGATTGGATTTAACTGCTGATAGCCGATACCAGATTTGGCTTACTTGATTGCTTTGATTTGATTTGGTTAATTAGTTGATCAAATTGACCTTGACTTCTAAGAACTGGCTTGACTCTAGCTGAGCTTGATCGATCCTGATCTAATCTGACCAAGTCTTACATTACTTATTGACCGATACTCAAGCTTAATTGAATCATGACTGTACCAAATTTGCTCCAGGTCACGATCTAGATCTAGACTAGGTATAGACTAGATCTAGTTTGATCCCTGATTTGTTCCTGCAAGAGATCAACCAGCGAGATCTAGTCTGTTGGTACTATTTCCTAGATCTAGTCTGTTGATACTTCCAAATCATATCTTTTAACCTTGTCAGTTCAATGTGACGCCTAATTTTAGTCAATAAGTCCAAGAATTAGTCTAGGAATCTCTTCAAGATTTCCCAAAACCAGGGAGTTGTTTAAGTGTCATGGTTTTCTTGGCTTAATGTTCTATCCAAATCATTCTGTCTTTTCCATTTCTAGTGAACCTGGAGCTCAATAGTCATTCTTGAAGATCACAAACTCTTAGTTTCATCCATAATGGTAGGTCATTTGATTGAGAATCAAGCAGGTTTGATCCTGGTCCTGAGCCTAGACAAGGATTAAGAGGAGTCGGAAGGCAAGACAGTAGTTCACCAACAAGCTAGTGGTTCAGCAACAAGCTAGCAGTTCAGCAACAAGCTAGTTCAATGTTTCAAAAAGCTAGTTTCAATCAAGGTTAAGTTCTGGTAAACCAGGATAAAGTCTAACATTAGTCAATAAGTGCAGGAATCTTTCCTCTCTCCAAATCAAGATTCCTCTCTCCAAGATTCTTCTCTCTAAAACCAGAGGAGTTATTTAGAAGTGTTTCTCTTCGTTCTTGATACTAGTTTTTGTTTCTATAGGATTTCTACATCTACATTTTCAACTTGTAAACAAAATTGTAGAGCAATCGGCTAAGAAACAGCCGAGAAAACGATGGTGGAAGGTTCGGCTTTGAATTTTCCTATTTCTAGTGAACCCGGAGCTCTGGACTGACTTGCCTGTCCTTATGGTTCCAATATGGTTCCAATATGGTTGCAATATGGTTCGGATACGGTTGCAATATGGTTCCAATATGGTTCCAATATGGTTCGGATACGGTTCCAATATGGTTCCAATATGATTCCAATATGGTTTCAATATGGTTCGGATACGGTTCCAATATGGTTCCAATATGGTTCTAATATGGTTCCAATATGGTTCCAATATGGTTCCAACATGGTTCGGATACGGTTCCAATATGGTTCGGATACGGTTCCAATATGGTTCGGATACGGTTCGGATACGGTTGGATACGGTTCCAATATGGTTCCAATATGGTTCGGATACGGTTCCAATATGGTTCCAACATGGTTCGGATACGGTTCTAATATGGTTTCAATATGATTCGGATACGGTTCCAATATGGTTCCAATATGGTTCCAATATGGTTCCAACATGGTTCGGATACGGTTCCAATATGGTTCGGATACGGTTCCAATACGGTTCCAATACGGTTCCAATATGGTTCCAATATGGTTCCAACATGCTTCGGATACGGTTCTAATATAGTTTCAATATGATTCGGATACGGTTCCAATATGGTTCCAATATGGTTCTAATATGGTTCCAATATGGTTCCAATATGGTTCCAACATGGTTCGGATACGGTTCTAATATGGTTTCAATATGATTCGGATACGGTTCCAATATGGTTCCAATATGGTTCCAATATGGTTCCAATATGGTTCCAACATGGTTCGGATACGGTTCCAATATGGTTCGGATACGGTTCCAATATGGTTCGGATACGGTTCGGATACGGTTGGATACGGTTCCAATATGGTTCCAATATGGTTCTAATATGGTTCCAATATGGTTCCAATATGGTTCCAACATGGTTCGGATACGGTTCTAATATGGTTTCAATATGATTCGGATACGGTTCCAATATGGTTCCAATATGGTTCCAATATGGTTCCAATATGGTTCCAACATGGTTCGGATACGGTTCCAATATGGTTCGGATACGGTTCCAATATGGTTCGGATACGGTTCGGATACGGTTGGATACGGTTCCAATATGGTTCCAATATGGTTCTAATATGGTTCCAATATGGTTCCAATATGGTTCCAACATGGTTCGGATACGGTTCTAATATGGTTTCAATATGATTCGGATACGGTTCCAATATGGTTCCAATATGGTTCCAATATGGTTCCAATATGGTTCCAACATGGTTCGGATACGGTTCCAATATGGTTCGGATACGGTTCCAATACGGTTCCAATACGGTTCCAATATGGTTCCAATATGGTTCCAACATGCTTCGGATCCAATATGTCTGACCAGGTCTGACTGATCTGTCTGACCAGAGCTGACTCTAATCTAATCCAAAGTCAGCTATTCAAAGTTAGTAAAACGTTAGTCAATAAGTCTACCAGAGAAATCTCTCAAAAAAGAAGTTTGGCTCTCTAAAAGGGGAGTTGTTCAGAAGTATCCGCGCTTTTCCCCTCACTCATTCTTCTCCCCATTCGCCCATTTTTCTTCTTTCATCTTGCCGCCTTTTCCCCTTTCATTTCTTTTTTTTTCTTTTCCCATTTACGGCTCTTCTTTTCCACATAAACGACTCACCGATAACCCCTCCAAATGCCGGTGTCCTTTTTTTCTGAAAAATTTCCTCTTTGACTAAAAAAAGTCGATTTCCTCAGTGAATTCTTGTTTTTATCTTGTTTTTACAGAAAAGGTACTACTTTTTAAGAGCATTTACCCACTTTATTGGGGGTAAATGCTCACAGAATTGTGGGTAAATACCCACAGCATTGTGGCGAATTGCCACTGCTCTGCAGTTAGTCAAAATTCAATAAACAAGTTAAAATTCAAAGTTGATGGATAAACTACCGTAATCAGCCACTAGACGATATTCAGTTGTCCGTTTGGCGTGGCTTGTGCCCCCTTTTTAATTTTTTTTTTTTTCTTTTTTTTTCTCTTTTCCCTTTCCTTTTTTTCTTAGTCCAGGTTGCTAGTGCCAGGTTGCTAGTGCCAGGTTGCTAGTGCCAGGTTGCTAGTGCCAGGTTGCTAGTGCCAGGTTGCTAGTGCCAGGTTGCTCCAGTTTGAGCGAAGTTTGGCCTAATAAGGGAAAGTTTTGATAAAGATTTGGTTCCTTTTCGGTACGGATTTGTTCCTTTTCTCTACAGATTTGGTTCCTTTTCTCTTCTCTATAGATTTGGTTCCTTTTCTCTTCTCTATAGATTTGGTTCCTTTTCTCTTCTCTATAGATTTGGTTCCTTTTCTCTTCTCTACAGATTTGGTTCCTTTTCTCTACAGATTTGGTTCCTTTTTGGTATAGATTTGTTCCTTTTCTCTACACGTTTGGTTCCTTTTCTCTATTATGTGTTTTCAAGACATCTACCATTAAACCACACCGAGACACGGTCTCACAAGAAATTATAAAGATCAAAGTATAAATATATTTCTTACAATTATCTATTAGGTTGATGCATAAGTCTTTTCGTTTTTTTCGTACTTCTGTTAAAAAGTAACAAATTCACCAATTAATCTATAGTTTGCTCTATAAAAAAAGTGTTTTTTTGTTCAATTTGCATCTTTTTAAATGAATTTCGGTTCACTTTCAAGCAAATTCGAGAGTGAAAAACGCCTTTTTCGTAAAAATCTATAAAAAAACTCTACGGAAAAATTGGCTGAATGAATTTCTCTGAAATTTTCGCGAAATATCAAACGTTTTTTTCTCTATCTTTTACCTATTGACACGAAGATAGGTTTTCTTTAGCTAAGGTGTCTAAACCGCATCATCGAGTTAGCCCTTTTTGACTACCCGACTTCATACTCTCAAGAAAATCCAGGCATTAAATATTTTTAAACCCGTTTTAATGTTATTTTGCAGAAAAATAATTGGTTTTTCTAATGAAATCAACCGTAGTTTAATTGGTGCATTGGTTGGCTTGAAACGGCAGACGAAAAGGAACAAAAAGACTTATGCATCAACCTATTACCAAAAACTAGCGTAGGGTAGCCTTAATCAAATATCAAAACAAATATGACTTTCAAATGATCCAACAGTTCTCGTTTACTGAAAACGCGAAAAGCAGGGAAATTCACGCAATTTAAGCCCCGTCCCTTTTTGCCGTAATTACGGAGCGTCGCGTTTGCGCACAGACAGACGGACCGGCAGACGTCTCTTTTGCTTTATATGGTAGGCCAGAATTACGGCTTCATCTTTTCATCTTTTCATCTTTACATGCCAAACGCCGCAATCAATTCAAAAATTCTAAGTGTGTTATGTGGAGAATTGAAGCCTGAATTCTTGCCTATATTTCTGTATCAAAAGATTTTTGATCGAAGTTTTGCAGCTGATTTCTAAGACTCTCAAATGAGCTCAATTCGATCAATCTCTGGCACGCTTCCATTTTTAGATGTTTTCGAACTATATAATATAATAAATATAGATATTAAATATTATATACCGTATTTTCTGTAATAGTAGTGCAGGCAGGAGGGGGGTTTAAAAAATAGTAGTGCACTCTGTTAAGTTTTGCCCTGTTGTTGTTCATTTTGGTTTTCTTTGTTTTAAAAGTATAGTGGTAGCTAAATGAGATGTCTTTATGTGATTGTGAATAACTTTTTGACAGATTCTTTGATTTCTTTGATTGATTTACAAGCATTTTCTTATTCTTTGCAATACGGTTCCAATACGGTTCTTTTTTTTGATCCAATACGGTTCCAATACGGTTCTTTTTTTGATCCAATACGGTTCTTTTTTGATCCAATCTGGTTCGATACGGTTCTTTTTTTTGATCCAATACGGTTCCAATACGGTTCTTTTTTTGATCCAATCTGGTTCGATACGGTTCTTTTTTTGATCCAATACGGTTCTAAGTGTGTTATGTCGAGAATTGAAGCCTGAATTCTTGCCTATATTTCTGTATCAAAAGATTTTTGATCGAAGTTTTGCAGCTGATTTTTAAGACTCTCAAATGAGCCCAATTCGATCAATCTCTGGCACGCTTCCATTTTTAGATGTTTTCGAACTATATAATATAATAAATATAGATATTAAATATTATATACCGTATTTTCTGTAATAGTAGTGCAGGCAGGAGGGGGGTTTAAAAAATAGTAGTGCACTCTGTTAAGATTTGCTCTGTTGTTGTTCATTTTGGTTTTCTTTGTTTTAAAAGTATAGTGGTAGCTAAATGAGATGTCCTTATGTGATTGTGAATAACTTTTTAACAGATTCTTTGATTTCTTTTCTTTGATGACTATTTCTTTGATTGATTTACAAGCATTTTCTTATTCTTTGCAAAGTTTGATTTTTTAGAAATGGACAGCGATTCCGATAAACACTGGCAAGAATCAAGAAATCGAACAAATCAAGCATCAAATCAAGCAAATCAGCATATTGATCAATTCGAAAATGATACTCGAGATTGGAACGCTCAATGCAAAGAGGATTTTCCCGTGCCTGAAGATGAAATCAACTTGGGTGCAATCAGCGGCCGCTAGAAAATTCGGTGTTTCGGTTTTCGGTTCGCTAGAAAATGTTCTCCAATGATGCAAGCAAAAGGACGATTTTGTGAGGCAAAAAGGAAAACAATTGACGGAGGAAATCCCGCTCCACAACCGATGGAAATTTACTTGACATGGGTTTGAAACGCTTGGAATAAGCTGCCGAAGGATCTAATCGTTTACTCCTTCAAGAATTGTAGAATTACTACAACCACTGACGAATCAGAAGACCACATTATCCACTGCTTCAGAAAAAATGGCTCAATTCCGAAGGGAGCAAAACGTCTCTCGTCGCTCGAGCAGAAAAAGCAACAAATGAAATCAACGATCATCAGTGAAAAAAAATGGAAACTCTCTAATTGTAGTACAATTAGAAAAAGCCTGCAAAAAAGCCTCTGCAGGCTGGAGGGCGGTTGAAAAAAAATAGTAGTGCGGTATATATTAATTAATTAAATATATAAATGAATGAATAGCTAAGGTTTAAAAGTCCCTAACTTTGTTTAGAGATATTATTATTCTAAATTTTCTATATTATTTTAAAAAGGACACGTCAGACTTTAGAATTATACAAAATAAAGCTTACTTGAGTCATTTGATTGTAATTTTAAGTTCAAGAGTCATCCAGCCGAAAGGAAAGCCTTCTTTCTTTATTTCCTTCTTTCTCTTCTTTCTTTCTCTTCTTTTTTTCTCTTCTTTCTATTCTTTCTCTTCTTTTTTTCTCTTCTTTCTTTTCTTTTCTCAAAGAAACGGCTCCTTTGATGTTTCGGGAATGATCAAAAAGACACAAACCCATACTCTTTTCAACAATTATCTTCTCTTTACCAATCTCTTTCCCCAATTTTCCCCAATTTTTTTGTTTTCCCAACAACCCAACATCCTTTTTCTTGCTTTAATTCAAAGCTTTACCGCCATGTCACATTTATTTAGCTATTTTTGCAATAACTGAATATCTTTAGCAACTAATTAGAGCATTTTGAATTTCTTCTTTCTTTTTGACAATTTCTTTTTGTTTTAAACTTTGAACTATATAATTTGAATTATAATCACAATTTGCGAATATTTCCTTATCTGGTAGATTGATCCTGGATGTCATTTCCTTTTTTTCCTTATAGCTAAGATCTATTCGTTTAGGTTTAGCAAGGGTTTTAGTCTAGCAAAGACAATAGATTTTATCGTACAGTTATACCTCAAAACTTACATTAACTCTCAATCAAGATGGACAAAAACAAAACATGTTTACAGGGGTAATCATTGAAGAATAAGTGAAAGCAATGCTCTCGAAGAGAACGTTTTTTTCAATTTCTTAACCATAAACTCCGCTAGATAGCTTTCCAAATGATTTCGAAGATTTCCTTTTTATTCCTCCGTTTCGGGTTTCTCGGCGGGTAACAGCATAACCGTGTAGTAACGATTTTACTTTGTCTATGGTTGCTCCAAGGTTTTTTTCCAGGACAGGATCAGCTCCTAGCCTTGCCTGAGCCACAAAAGTCACTAAATCCGACTGTGACCCTGAAAATTGCCTCTGGAACAGCCTGTACACAGGCTTGTCTTGTCCCTGGTTTTTAGTCTGGATTTGGACTGAATTTGATTCTTGAATTGAATTCTTGAATTTGAATTCCTGAATTCCTGAATACCTGAATAGCCTGGCTGACCCTAGAACCTGCCAGCCTTGAATTCTTGAATTCCTGAATGGCCTAGCTGACCCTAGAACCTGTCAGCCTTGAATTCTTGAATCGACCTGGCTGACCCTAGAACCTGCCAGCCTTGAATTCCTGAATTCCTGAATGGCCTGGCTGACCCTAAAACCTGCCAGCCAATCGTCTCGGTCTACTCCTAGCTTGTGGCTGATCTTGTGGCTGATCCATTTTGTGAGCCCAGTTCTCTAGTTCAAGAAGTAACCTAGTTTGCTGCAAGCCTGGCTCATGAAAAGTCCTTGAGCTAGCATTTTTTCCGATTTCCGACTTTTCCGAGTTACAAGTCAGAGCCGCATCCATTTTTCTTCATCTTCTAGGGTTTATTTTTAACTCCAGTCACATTAGCATTGATCTCGAATAAATGAAGTTCATTTATAGCTAGATCCAACTATAAACGTATCTAGAAACGTATCCATAAACTCTATTTGCCTGTAGATTTCACAAATTCATCCCAATTATCAAAGCTATCAAAGCCTTAAAATTTCGCATTTTTCAGGATGTCCGGCGCTCGTACGGCTCTGCGGGACGTCGTCGCACTGCTCGAGAACCCCGACGGAGTGCACGCGTTCAGGAATTGGCTGTCAATCGTTCGTGGCCACTAGAAATCTATCTAAAATCATCTAATCAACAGATCCACTCTATAGCTGGCTCTTTTTGAGTTATCGTGCTCGTTTCCCGGATTATTTTCCGATTCGAATCGATAGTGCAAAGTTGGTGCACAAAAATTCTCGTTTCTAGTCTAAATCGTGGCCCAATGAGCTCCCAGCCAGATCCTTAATGGCCCAGCCAGATCCTTAATGGCCCAGCCAGATCCATAATGGCCCAGCCAGATCCATAATGGCCCAACCAGATCCGTAATGGCCCCGCCAGATCCGTAATGGCCCCGCCAGATCCGTAATGGCCCAGCCAGATCCGTAATGGCCCCGCCAGATCCGTAATGCTTTCCCTTTTTTCTGTGCCCGGCAACAGTACAAAACTGTGGTCAATTATCTAATAAACAGATCTAATAAAAAGTCTAAGCCTCTAGCACATACGAAGACTTATCTAGAGTCTAGAGTAGTCTAGAGTAGACTATAGACTATAACCTAGTCTATAGTCTACTCTAGACTTGTAACGAAAAGATCTCTCAAAAAAAACCGGGAAATGACCACGATTTTTTCGAGCACGACAATTTGAAAAGAAAACGATAAAGGCCTCGAAAAGGCTTCGTTATCAGTCTAGAGCCAACAGATTCAATCTCCAATTTTCCAGGATCCAGCGCGTACAATCGACGCCCTTGACCTGTATCTCGCACTACGCGGTCTTTCACTTCTCATCGAAAATGAGGACCCGAATTCGCAGCGAACCGCTTGTCACATTCACAGAAAGTACATCAGGTATTCTATCCCTAAACAATGCCCAGCCTGGCGTTGGCCTTAAATTGTAGGCTAGCCAGGATTAGACCAAAGCCTGGCTTGGCTAGTCAGCCCAAGATCCAATTGGATACTGGCTAGCCAGGATTAGACCAAAGCCTGGCTTGGCTAGCCAGGATTAGACAAAAGCCTAGCTTGGCTAGCCAGCCCAAGATCCATTTGGATACTGTGCTAGCCTAGGATTTTAATTCATTGTATAAATTGGCTGTCATATCTGCCATAAGATGAAATCTCGAATTTCTAGTCTCCGCACGGGTTCCTGTCATTTCCTGCCCCATGATGCCCGTCTCGAGATGTCCTCTCGTATCCACTCGCTTCCTCCATCACTTCCCACCTTTTCCCCTCCACTTCCACCAATCGATCTTTTCTCTCCAATCCACGATCATCTCCATAATCATCTCAGCTATCTTCACTCGCAATTCATCACAACAAAACTCTTTCATGATGTAAGTTTTCTGATTACGCTGATTACCGTAAATATTCTACTAGAAGAGCCCCTCTATAATAGCCATTTGAATGGTATCTTAAGAAGGCATTTGAATAGTAACTTAAGAAGACATTTGAATGGCATCTTTAGAAGACTTCTTCAGAAGCCATTCGAATGGTATCTTAAGAAGGCATTTGAATAGTATCTTAAGAAGATATTTGAATAGTAACTTTAGAAGACATTTGAATAGTATCTTTAGAAGACATTCGAATGGTATCTTAAGAAGACATTTGAATGGTAACTTAAGAAGACATTTGAATGGTATCTTTAGAAGACTTCTTCAGAAGACATTCGAATGGTATCTTTAGAAGACATTTGAATGGTAACTTAAGAAGGCATTTGAATAGTACTTAAGAAGACATTTGAACAGTATCTTAAGAAGCCATTCGAATGTTATCTTCAGAAGACATTCGAATGAAGACGGCTTTCCCGGCGGTGCTATATCGGTGTTTATGTGGACAAGCGTCTAACTTTAAGCGCTTTATTCTCAGCGCCATTTCATGCTAAATGGTCTCAGCGCCATTTCATGCTAAATGATCTCAGCGCCAAGTGTGCGCGAACCTTGCGAAACGTTGGGGAAAAGTTAGAAATTCATTTGGGAAACATAACATTTAATTCTGATTCTTCGTTATTTTTATGTGTTGAATAATAAATAAAATTCAAAATCTCTGGATTTTTATGGGACAACCTAATAAGTATCAAAAAGAAAAAATAGGGCCATTAAAAGCTAATAGAAGCACCGCCTAATAGAAGCAATCTAATAGAAGCACCGCGTATAAAGACGGCCGGAGCGTCACGTAGTCGTCACTTTAAGCGCCTCGTTCTCAGCGCCGTTTTATGCTACAGTGTGCGCTTAGGCATCAAACGATAGCCCTGAATCTCAGCTATCTTTTGACACCAAGCATGCATTTTTTGAAAGTACGGGCGCTTAGGAAAAAAAGAATTACTGAATTACTGAAAAGATTTTTGTGAGGGGTGCTTTGATAAGAATATTTCCGGTATTTTGTGCCCTGAGAAACGCATGCTTTCTGGCACACTGGGTTTCTTAATGAATTGATTTCAGTTTGTCCACATGGTCACCTCCACAAGCTCTTTCGATGTCCAAGAAGCGACCACCAGTTATCCAACGATACAGAGGTATTCATAGTTTCAGTTTTTTCGGATTTTTTCCTTTAGAGTAAACATCTCTGGTGTACTTTGTGCTCAAATTTGTAAACGCACACCTACTAGTGTACACGATTCTCTTTATTACTCGATTTTTCTCTCAATCTTTTGATTTCATCAGAAAAATGAAGGATTCGGTGAAGAAAGGGTGCATTTACAAATTTTCGACTTTTGGCGTAGATTGTAGCTAATTGTAGCTAATTGCAATGTACAGGGTTTTCCAAAATTACGGGGACTAAGAGCTTTGAAGAAAGCTCTTCAAAAAGCTTAAGCTGTTTTGTAATTTGTAATTTGGAGTCTTTGGATTTGGAGAATTTGGAGTCCCAACTGGATGTTGGGGTGCCGCTCCACGCCTTAGGCTCAGGCTCAGGCTTAGGCTTAGGCTTAGGCACTGTGCTCTTGTAGGAACTCATGAAGCATGACATGAATATGTCCCGGTGGTCAATTAAAAGATTTATCCCCAGTACCAAACTTGGCAAACCATTTCGGAAGGTGAATCCTCCTCGTTCTTTCGGAAGGTGAATCCTCCTCATATATCTTTTTAATATTAGCAGCTGCCAAGCCTGCACTATGCCCTATAAAGTAACCAAATAGGAACCATAAAGGAACTAAATACGAATCAAATAGGACCCAAATAGGAATCAAATAGGACCCAAGTAGGTCCCAAACAGGCCCAAATAGGAACTACAAAGAACTAAATAGGAATCAAATAGGAATCAAATAGGAACCAATAGAAACTACAAGGCTACCTTCGCGCGACCTTGGACGCGATCACTCGTCTCGTCAAAGCGTCAAAACGCCTCCAGGCCTGTGCCGGGCCTGTGTCGCCAAGGGGTGGTCTTTAAATCCTCAAGTTCTTTAGTGCCCGTAATCCTGAACAACCCTGGTAGTCTAGGCTTTGTGTAGCTGTAGAAATTTCCCAAAATTCAGATCAATGCAAGCGATCGAGATCGAGGAAAGCGATGGGGAAAGGGAGGAAATCGAAAGAAATGAGCTGAATGGAGGAGGGGGAATTGTTGGAATGGACAAGCCACCGATTGTCCCACCACATCGATCATTCACATTCAACACGGTCAAGAGGAAAAGGGTGAAGGTGGGTGAATTACAGAAGATGAATAAGTGCTATTAGTGCAGGCTTATTAGTGCAAAGCCAGCATGCAAGACTAGCCAGGCCCCGGTCCTTTGCCATTGGCAATCTGACTTTAAGCTCGCATATCTTGGTGTTGGGTTGTCCAATTTTAATGATCTTGCTACCAATCGATAGAGAAAGACTAGGCGCATCTAATGGTACCAAGAACATTGAAATTGGACAGCTCAACACCAAGATATTTGAGCTCAAAGCTAGACTGCCAATAGCGAAGGGGGCGCCCCGTTTGCCATTGGCAACCTAGCTTTAAGCTCACATATCTTGGTGTTGGGTTGTCCAATTTAAATACTTTTTGTACCAATCGACAGAGAAAGACTAGGTGCATCTAATGGTACCAAGAACATTGAAATTGGACAGCTCAACACCAAGATATTTGAGCTCAAAGTTAGATTACCAAATGGCATTTGATCTTGGCTTATTTCAGAAAAATTTTACAATTTTTTCTTCAGGTTCCTTTACTCGTCGAGCCGACTCCATTCCGTCATGATCGACCCGAGGGACGGCTACATTTTGCGGCAGTGCTCTCCGAGAAATTGGATCATTTACGAATGGAAATCGCGCAACAAAGAAATGAAGAGTATGGGCGAAAAGAAAATGATATTAATGTAAAGAAATTCAGTGAGAAAAATGCATTCAAAAAGCCGGCTTTTGAAGAAACGACAAGTGATGAAGAAGTGGCAAAATACGCAGAACGGATGAATGAAAGGAGGAGAAGTGGTGAGTGGTTTTTTTTTTTTTTTTATTCAACATTACTATTATTCGATGCAGAATCAAATTCCGCATCAAATGATACCAAAAACCAACTCAAAATATAAAATCCATGTAAAGTTGTTGGCTAAAAAATTAAACCCTGCCCATAATGGGCGGCACTTAGCGTTTCGCGACTCAAAACTTTGCATGGATATCACATTTTGAGCTGTTTTTGATATCATTTGATGCGGAATTTGTTTCTGCATCGAATTATAGTCGAAATATTGGAAATAAAAGGATTGGTGCTGAGAAAAACATGAAAAAGCTTAAATTGCCAACTTTTCGTGTTTTTCTCAGCACCAACCCATCGATTTTGATTATTTTAATTATCAAACGATGCAGAATCAAATTCTGCATTAAATGATACCAAAATCAACTTAAAATATAATATCCATGCAAAGGTATGAGGCAAATGGTTAAGCCCCGCCCATAATAGCCCGGGTTTCGGTTTTTAGCCAACAACTTTGCGTAGGTATTACATTTTGAGTTGGTTTTGGTATCATTCGATGCGGAATTTGATTCTGCATCGAATGCTAGTCAAAATAGTCAAAATAAAAGGATTGGTGCTAAGAAAAACACGAGAAACCTTAAATTGCTAGCGGCAAAAAAGGATCGACAGATTTCTTCGTTACAAGTCAACTTTCAGCCTCTTGCTCCCCTCCATCAACAATTCCACTCTCCGTCGAGCCACTCGGCGGTCTTTATGGTCCAAAGGGTTTTGCCCCTCCACCACAAGCGATCACCACAAATCCCTTCAAACATCGAATCGATTTGACGACACCGCGGAGATCACAACCCAGGTATTCAGTTATTTGAAAAAAATCACTCAAATCTCCTTTCCAGACACCACGAGGTGCCCCCATCGGACTCATCCGGTTTCTGCAGTGCTGAGTCGGCTTTCTGTGATCGATCGATTGATCGAAAAGCTCAAGGTAAGCCTCGGGAATTGAAATCTCAAAGCATTTAAGCTCAAAGCATTGAGCTCAAAGCATTGAGCTTAAATGCTTTGAGCTTTGATGTGAATTCTCGTTATTTGGGGGAAACGTTGCCAGGGAAAACGTTGCATATCTTTATGGCAATTTAAAGTACAGTACCCGTTTCCCCTTCCTTTCCTATAGCTTTGCAAATCCCCACACTGATATTTGGTCTGTGAACGATGTAAATCTGTGAGTCAAACCCCGAATTTTTGGAGAAACCTTCCCCAATTCCTGATATGATAACTGTAGATCATACTCATTTCTTGAGAAAAAAAAGATTAACTTTTTTTTAAAAAAAACACACTAATTCCTTTTCAAAGTTTATTCCCTTTAGAGTTCCCAATTTCTCCATTCAATCGTCGAGATCGGAGTCGCGACGCGCATCGTCGTTTCACTTTTGGAACCATTCCGTGAGTATTTAGACTTATCTTCGAGAATCTTTAGATATTTACAAGAATATCTAAAGATTCTTGCGTCATTCAGTCGTCCTCAACGTCCTCAACTCATTTTCAGTCGTCCTCAACGAATCTCAAAAGATCCGCAAACGACGTTGACGATCACTTTGCGCGAGATCAGCGGCTCAAATTCGATTCCCCTTGTCGCGAGAGTTCCCGCAAATCCGCCGCTCACCTATCGAGAGTTTCGGCGACTTTTCGGCATTCGAAAGGATTCAAGAAAGAGGTAGAATAAAAGAGAATGACAAAAAAACACAGTACTCGGTGTTCATTTAGACAATTAAACTAAAAAATACAGTCAAACTATAGCACTACTGCAGCAGTAACTACAATAAGAACCTACAATAAGAACCTACAATAAGAACCTACAATAAGAACCTAAGAACCGCGTCAAGCGTGCGTTTACTCTTTTTAAGCACAAAACACGAATCCAACAATCCGCACATACCTATCATTCATTTTTAGACTTTTCTTCAAATCTCCTTGTGATGATGGATCGGCTCCATTTCAATGGAATCTCCTCTTCGACGATTCCGATTTTGTGCCCACATTCGGCACTCAAATTTTTGCTGAAAGTCGCCCCTGTTTGAGCGAGGACTCAGATTAGAAAAAAAAAGAAAACGGTAAACCACGTTTCTCGGGTATTTTTCGCACTGTCATTAGATTTTAAGTGAATAAATCTGATAGCTTTGTGTCTCAAACCAATCAGAGCAACCAACCAAACATTTTGTTCGTTTATTTTTTTATTTTAAACCCCGCTGGGGCCTCATTCAAACCTTTATTCACACACTAATTACACCACGAGTCACATAAAAAGCGAAAGTGCACACGAAATCGATGCAAAGCACCGTTAAAAGAGGACACAGCCAAGTAGGTAATCACTGTCGAATCACACAGAAAAGCACTTACAGAATAAAAAACAGACATTGAAACGAGTTTACGAAATAAAAACTGGTAAAATGGTGACTTGTTATCGGCTTGAAATTCATCTGAAGAAGGGCGCATCCACTTTTAGCTCCTTCTCGCTTTGCTCCGTCGACGAAGCTATGACAATCGGCTCCATGCTCTTCGACGAAGCAGTCACGATCGATTCCTTCCTTTTTGCTAAAATAAAAACATTAATCCATAGTTTAGCATGATAATACTATAGTATGATTAAACAAAAAGTTACCTTGTGCCGCACTCGTTGAAGTTGTTGAAGCGACCGCAGTAGAGGATGTTGTTGTCGAGTCAGTAGCAGTTGAGCCTTCTAAAGCCTCACTTCCGGTCATCGAAGGAGGGTCAACTGAAAGAAGGGCATTAGAGCTAGATTCTAAAACTTTCTAGCTCAAATAACCAAGCTTTATAGATTATGAAATTTACCTCCTTCCCGAAGAGGCTGTGCAGAATCTTCGATTGCCTTAATCGCGACAATCTCGGCCGACTTCTTGTACTCCTCGAGCATCGACGTCAATTCAGATCGACGAGGCTAGTTGGTTCGCTTGGCTTCCTAAAGAAAGAGATTGAGAAATTTTATATCTGTTTTCAATATCACTTCAATAATTTTAAATCCGAACCGTGTTGGGGCCTGTGCTCGTCGCTGTCGATTCTAGCTTGACCGAGTCTTTGTTCGTCCCCACCGTCTTGTTCGTTGGCTCCATCTTTTCCGTTCCCTCAGCCTTGCCTTCTAACTTGGTTCCACTCTTGAAAGTCTTCTCCATAGTCTCCTTCTTGGCTTTGTCCTTCTCGGGAACCTGAGAAGGACAAAGCCAAGAAGCGATGGGCTGATCCGTTTCGTTTTTTTCGTTTTGTCTAGATCCTTCGCTTCCTCCATTGACCGTTTCCGAGTAGCGAAAAAATGATTTGAAAAGGTGACGCCGGGAAATCGGTGGCACAATTCAAATGCAATTGTTCGATTGATAAATCCAAATTGATTGTTCGAGTAAATTGATAAATCCAAATTCTAACACAAAAAGATCAAGAAATGGAAAAAGCACAAAACGAAAAGCACACTTCATAAATTTATTGCTCGAAAGATATTGTGCTTTTAAAACCCGGTAAAAAAGAATTCATTGGTAAATGGAATGTTGTCAAATTTATCGTTTAAACGGGGGTGGGACAAATGCTACCTTTTTTTGCGCACCTGGACATTTGCGCACCTTTTTTTTGCTGGAAAAGGCCTTAGGAAAGGTCGTAGAGCTTCAAAAATGTTTTCATGGAAAGGAATCGTATGCGTAGATTCCGAATTTCGACAAATCAGACCTCGCTGACACTGGAACTGTATCCGAACCATATTGGAACCATATTGAACCATATTGGAACTGTATCCGAACCATATTGGAAGCATATTGGAACCAAATTGGAACCTTATTGGAACTGTATCCGAACCATATTGGAACCATATTGGAACCATATTGGACCATATTGGAACTGTATCCGAACCATATTGGAACCATATTGGAACCATATTGAACCATATTGGAACCATATTGGAACTGTATCCGAACCATATTGGAACCATATTGGAACCATATTGGAACCATATTGAACCATATTGGACCATATTGGACCATATTGGAACTGTATCCGAACCATATTGGAACCATATTGGAACTGTATCCGAACCATATTGAAACCATATTGGAACTGTATCCGAACCATATTGGAACCATATTGGAACCATATTGAACCATATTGGAACCATATTGGAACTGTATCCGAACCATATTCGAACCATATATACGCAACTTAACGCTTTTCCACAGTTTTTGTCTTTTAGCCCAAATTTGACGTGTCAGCGAGGTCTGATTTGTCGAAATTCGGAATCTACGCATACGATTCCCTTCTATGAAAACATTTTTGAAGCTCTACGACCTTTCCTAAGGCCTTTTCCAGCAAAAAAAAAAGGTGCGCAAATGTCCAGGTGCGCAAAAAAAGGTCGCATTTGTCCCACCCCCGTTTAAACTTAAAACATTTCAACCGAAACTTACTCCTCAACTCTTTTGCCGCTTCCACTTCTACTCCGTGTACTCGATGTCCCATCAATTGTTGCAATCTGATCGGTCTTCTCGAGGTCTTCCTTTGATTGTTTCCTTCTTAGCGTTTTGTTCTTATAATTTGGATCGTTTTCCTCAGTAGCTTGCTAAAAATGAATTGATCATGAAAAGAAACGAAGATTTTAAATCTAATACTACGTTAGTCTGTCCTTTAAGCGCTTTTACATAACTTCTAAGCTTGACATTACTATAAAAATTATAGTTCTAACGATTCCAACAATCAACCAAAATAAAGCTATTACTTTTTCTCAACACTCGTCTTTTCTTTCTCTATTTTCCGCTGTTTCTTCTCTTTCTCATGCATTTCCTTGTCATTTTCCTTCGGTTTCAGGCTTAAAATGTATTTCTATTTTTTTAAATGTCTCGAAATACCTTTTCCCTTTACGAAATAAGTTTGTGCGACGAGCAGCATTACTTTTTGGTTGTTGTTTATTTTATTATGCTTTTATTTTATTTTAAAATGCTTTTACTTTTTATTTAGATCATGGTCGAGCAAAAGTTTGTGCGACGAGCAGCATTACTGTTTAACTTCGAAATTGGAAAGTCTGTTGCCGAATCGCATCGTTCTCTCTGTGCTGCTTTCGGAGATATTTGTAGAGAAAAGGAATCATATTTGTAGAGAAAGTTCGTCTCTCAGGCAGTGTCAGACTTGGTTTCAACGATTCCGAGAGGGAGACGAGGCTTTGGAAGATTCGAGGTTCGAGGTTCGAGCACGGTTCAAGGCCAGAAGTCGTGAGCGAAGCCAAGTTGAGGGACGTTCTTCAGGCCGTTCTTCAGGCCGATCCATGCCAATCTGCTCGAGATCTTGCGAAAATATTCCATTGTGATCATGTCACCATCGAACGCCATCTTTTTTTTAAATTTACCGTCAAATCGGCAGTTTCTTTTGCACCACCCTAATAGAATAATTTCAATGGGTTTCACAGGACAAATTGTCCGTCGCAGCGCAGCTAGAGATAAAATAATCCGTCAATTTGTCAAAACACGCGCAAAGTGCTTAAAAATGTTTTCAAAATAACAAAAGTTACAAATTGTTATGAAAAGTAGGAAAAAATTGGGGTTGAAAAATCTAATCGTAACTTTTTTCAATCTGGCGTTATTTTTGTATCGGCGCTGTTTTGGCGGCGCTTTTTTGACAGCGCTATTTTCACTAGGCGTTTCATTTTATTTTACATACAACCGTAATCTCATGATTAACACTACTTTATCCGTGATCTTTTGGTTATCTTTTATAGTCTTATAGTCTGAGAATTGAGAATTGATGACAATTGATGACAAAGGACAAAAGCCATTTTCAAAACGATTTTCCCGTGCAGCCCTATTCGCAACAGTGTCATAGTATCCAACGAGTACAAACCGTGACGCTGGCGAATAGGAAAGCACAAGAGAGAAAAGAGAATGAGGGACGTGCACCAGAAAGAGTGCGTTTCAAAATTTGAGCACAAAGTACATCCAAAGCCTTGAATCCCAAGCCTATCTGCTTTGAATAAATCGTTCAAAGTTTTTTTTAAATGATCTAATTTTTCAAAGATTTCCTAGTTTGAATTCTTCAAAACAAGTGGATTACCAAAAGTATTAATTTGAATAATTCAGGCTGGCTATGGGTTCAGAACCAAATCAAGTAGATAAACCAGGTAGGGTGTGGCTTCTGATCTTCAAAAGTCAGGAATATCTGAAGAAATAGATCAACGATAGAGATCAAACACATCCAGGTTTCATAATAGCAAGGCAATGCAAAATATTAATTACTCCAAACAGTCCCTTCATCTCTAAGTAGGCACTTCTGTCGGCTTTTCGTTTATGAGTTGTGTCGGTAACCCGGGATACCATCTCTTTTCTTTCTTTGAATTCTTCCTTCTTTTTCCACTCATCCACTCATTTGTAGACAACGTGACAAGCAAGAAACGAAAGAAAAAAGACCCAATACGGGTAATGCAACAGGAAATCATCACTTCAGCTGTGCGACAAACGTTTGAGGGACCAAATTTGTTACTTCTATATTATTTTGTTTTATCTTTGATAAAAAACAATAACAAGTCGGTAGACTGTATTCTTTTTGGTTAAACCGTTTTCTAAAAGGTTTTTTAGAAAAAGCTACCGTAATCTATCTGTCTTTCGTTGAAATTAAGGCAATTTTGAAAATTTTAGGGGGTTCATTCACCTGAACTCTTTCAAAAATCCTAGAATACGGTAATTTCCCTAAAGAGCACCTTTTAGAAAAGGATCGGATCAAGAAAAACACACTCCAATAACAGTAAACAACAAAACAAAATCAACAACGAATCACAATTGAAAGTTTCAAAATAATAAATTTCACAAAAAACCTACGAATATTCGATTTCTTTATTTTTACATTTGGTGCATGTGTAGAAAACGGTTTGTCCTTCATCCGCCGATCGAGTCTGCATTGTGGTGAACGTCGCCCGATCGTGACCACATCTGGAAATGTAAAATTAAACACGTTAAAACGCTCAATTTCATTATAACAGTACTGATTATAAAATTTGCAAGCAATTTCGAATTTTTAGCCCTTTAACAATAAGACTTTTACGATGTCAATTTAAATGGCCAAGTAATACAGGCTAAAAATTTTTTAAAGCTTTCTAAAATTTACTATTTCAACTCGATAAACAAACTCACAATTTGCATAAATGATCGACTTCTGGATCTCCTGAGCCAATTTCGAAATTGTCAGCATCTGCTATTCCATGATTGTAAACCTAAACATGGAAAATAAAGATTAATCTTTTTAAAAACTTTACCGTTTTGATAGAATAAACAAAATTATTGATTTGCTCGGCAATTTTTACCCTCGATCCACAAACCAAACATTGTGTGGGCCCGGGTACTAAAATTAAAGAAAATTTTCAATTTTTTATGTAGTAAAGACACATGTTCTAAACAGATTTGCCTAACGATATCGATGACTTTAACGCTAACAGACCTATCAAAATTAACTTTTCATAAAGGTAACGCTTTACCTGTAGCAAACGGAAGAAGCGCTCCACAAGTCGAGCAGAAATCCGAGTCACGAGAGGTTTGTGAAACTGGCTTTTCACCTGACATTACCTAAAATTTAAAAAACTTAAATGGGTAGATAATTAAGTTTAAACCATTCACACGACTTATAGTTAGAAATTTGCTCAAATGAATCTCCCATATGATTTCGCAAAATTTCTAACTTTCAAAGTTTTAAAGCAAACCACTCGAACAAACTTGACTTAAAAGCTATTGATGCATGTGCTTTTCAACGGCTCGTAGGTATTCTAATCAACTCAAACAATGTTTTCTTACCAAATCCAATGCGGCAACAGAAAACGTTTATTGTAACAGTGCCAACCAATACCATAGATATACCCAAATCACATCATATCTCGAACAAAGAAACGATAATAAGTTAAAAGCTCAAAAAAAAATCAGTGCACAAATAATGACTTTTCGTCCTGATTTCCGTTTAATAACTGCGTCCAAACAGGGCGAAAGCCTTCGATTTGTGCGCACAACCGGGATTGATGCATTTCTCGGGAAGAGCCTCTTTGGGCTAAAAAATTAAAAATTATACTAATCCTGTAGTGCAAAACTGTAGAAGCGTATCACAACTTCAAATAAAACAAACCTGTTCAAGTGGGATGCAAAGCGTCTTGGCTCCCATCAGCGCCGTTCCAGCATCACCATCGTCACTAAATTTAAATCAGTCAATCTATCAATCCAAAATCTTTTACCGTGTTGAATGTTTCTTGATCTCCTCCTCACAAGCAGGCTCACCGCAGAATGGTGAAAGAAGCACGAATTTGTCATCGAGCAATCGCTTGAACTCCTCGAAATCCGTCGTCACTTTCATGTGAGCATTTCGAGACTCGAGAACCCTAAATATTCACATGTTAATAGAAGAATTTAGGGTAAAAGTTGAAAACTAGGGGTAAAATATTCCTAAACTGATATGGTCAAATATGGTCCAAAACTAATACTAGCTTCTTGTGTATCTTCTTTTTGACAAACTCCTAAGTTTGCCAACATTTTAACATAGTAGATTCTCCGTAAATTAATAGCTTACTTGTTGTACATGGCTTGATGAATCTCCTCCAAGGTTTTGTGCAACTCAGCAACAAGTTGATCCCGTTTGATTGTGCGTTTCTTTCCATCAAAGCGAATCACTGCCGTCACTTGATCGGCTTCCAAATCCTTGGGTCCAACCTGCAAAGATTTAATGGAATGACGAAGTAGTTTAATCTTGCCTCAATGCGGACAGGAACTCCTTTCAATTCCCAATGGTTGAATTTCCAGCCAGATGTGTTATTGTCCCTAAAATGATAATATTAATTATGGAGCTAAAACATTTCTACCTTGAGTCAGCTTCAGCGCGAATCTTTCCAGCGATTAATTCGGCAACAACTTTCTCTGCTTGATCATTGATCTGCTTTCGTTGCTCCTCTGTTGTCTTGGCAGTGATTCCAACAGGGATGACGATTGCCTAAATTTTACAATTAAAAAACTCTCGGGCTTTAAATTGATAACAAAGACCAATGCTCACTTGAATGCAAGCCACTCGGGGAGGAAGAACCAAACCATTGTCATCAGCATGAATCATCACCATTGCGCCAATTGTTCTTGTCGAGAGTCCCCAAGAATTTTGCCAAGCAAACACCTAACGAAAAAGATAAAATTGAAAAATTTAATAGAAAACTTTTTGTCCATTTCCACTTGGATCCTCGAAAGCGATGTCGAACATCTTTGAGAAGTTTTGTCCAAGATGATGAGAAGTGGCTCCCTAAAACAAAGAAAGATCTAAACTTTTTTTTCTTGAATTAGTTTGTTGGTTGGTAGACCAAAGTTTTAAAGTACTGCACTTACTTGAATTCCACGTCCATTCACAGGCACATAAGCTTCGACGGTCGTCGTGAAATCACCTCCAGCGAATTTTTCCTTCTCCGATTTTCGTCCCTTCACAACAGGAATGGCGAGAAGATCGGTGTAGACTCCAGCGTAAAGATCCAGAATTTGGAACACTTCTTCTTCAGCATCTTTTGGGTTCGCGAAAGCAGTATGACCTAAAAGAAACGGTTAATCATTTGATGTTTCAATTCACCTTCTTGCCAAAGAAACTCGCGAGTCCGAAGGAAAGGAGTTGGATGTTTGAATTCCCAGCGCTAAAAATTGAGTTATGATTGAAACGTTCTCTGTTAACCGGAGACATTGAAAATGAAAAACTCACCACAACATTGCACCATTGATTGAGTTTGATGGGCAGATCACGATATGATTGAACCCATTTCTTGTATGATGGATACATGACAGTCTCCGATGTGGGACGAATGGCGATTGGTTCGGCCAATTCCGAGTTTCCGGCCCGGGTCACCCAAGCAACCTAAAATCGTAGCGTTACCACTTTTAAATTCAACTTTCAAAGTCTAGAGTACTTGTGCGTTAAATGAGCGTTCTTTGTGCATCAGCAGTTTGTTCGGATGTTTAAAGATTAGCAACAGTTTCTTGCTTCTAAATACATTGAGTGGTCAATTTACCAATTTAGTCGAAGTCCGTTAGTCATTCAATTAGAAATAAGTATCGAAATTACCTCTAAAAATGTTAGCCATTTTCACTAACCTCTGGAGCAAAATCAGCAATATGTGTCTTTTCTCGTTCCAAAGCGGCATTAGAGACGAACATTGGGAAATAGCAATTCTTGACACCCAATTTTTTGATTCCAGCATCGAACCTATAAAGAACTTTGACTTATGAAGCATTATATAAACTTTATACCATTGTTGAATTCCCTCCCAAATAGCATACGACCAAGGACGAAGCACATAACAACCAGAAACATCGTAGTATTCGATCATTTCAGCCTTCGTAATTACCTAAACAAAGAAAATCTTTAAATTACTTCGATGTACGAACTTTTAAACACTCATAAGCCTCACCTGACCATACCACTCCGAATAATTCTCGTCTTTTTTGACTTCAATGCCCAACTTTGATTGCTTCTTCCCATCTGTCTTCTCTTCAACCTTGGGAGCTGACTTTTCTTCCTAAAAGTGACCAGATATCAAATTGAACTAAAATTTCAACTTTTTTCTTGTCCTTTCCCCCTTGCCGTCCACCACCACCAGTTCCAGCGTAGTCCTTGCCAGTTTGCTCCTGAAAAAAATTGTTTAACAGCTAAATATCCAAAGCCACCTTGAATGAGAGCTTCAACGCAAGCAGCTTGTCGATGGCCGACTTCTTGTCTTCCTAAATCAAACGCTAAAGTAAAAGGAGACTGCACGAAAAGTTAATAGATAGATAACTCAACTCACCTCTGTACTTTTCGCGTCTCCTTTCAATTTGCGCACCAAGTCGGCTTGAGCCGTAATTTCAGCCTCAAGTTCTGCTGTCATTCTGAAAAATATAATAGAAATGATTGCACAAGAGTAGAAAAAAAAACATGAAAAGTTATTGGCCTAAAATTTAAGAGTCAAGAAAAGAGTCTAGAAATGTCAAAATTGATGTAAATTTTGTAAAATCAATGCGTTAACTTAAAATTGAAAAGGTGCACATGTAAGAACGGAGAAAAAAGAGCGATGAACTGGAATTCTTTCAGCCGTAGGGGGGAAATGGACGAGATTCAATTGAAAAGACGAGAAAAACCCGACGACAGCAAATACCGGACTTTCCGCTAAAAGACACTAGAGGAGAGAAAGATTTTACACGGCGAGGACGGATTAGAGATAGAGAAAATACAACTGCAGAGGAGGAGGAAGAGCTGGAGGCGGTGATTTTATATTGAGAATCGAATGTTTTATTGGGCTTTGTTGTAGAATCGATATCGAAACGCATCGCCTCAAAGAATTTTCTTGTTTGCTATTTAAAATCAACGGTTTTACGGCAAAAGCGTGAGTTCTGCAGAACTCATAGCCGAGGCGTTAAAGTTTAGAAAAGGACACTTGTGTAAATGCAAACGAGACAAAACATTTGAAACGTTAATGTGAGAAAATATTCAGATCAACAACTGAATATAGATAAAATGTTTGATTTTATAAAAGTCAATCCTCTTTAAGTTTCCTCTGTGTCAATCCTGCCCAGTTTCACAAATCATAATCAAACTGCAACATTTTGAAACTTTGATACAATATCCACATGTGATTTACAGATTATCTAAAAAAACGACATAAAACTGAAGAATAAAATATCAGGAACACCCCTAAGCCTAAAAAATAGGGTAAATAAGGGTAAATAAGAAAAAATAATTTTGACAAAGACTATAAAATTACACTGGTTCTAAATACGCATAAAAATTGTGCAACAACTATGTAAAAGAAGGGAAAATTTGAAACGAGAAAGAGAAAAAAAACACATCGATCACAGCTGCGAAAACATGACGCAATCCGAAAAGAGGAAAAAGCCCAAAAGGAACTCGTAAGCCAAACAAAAAAAACAAAAACGATTTTGTAAGAAAATTATCACATGAACGAAATAAATTAGCACATAAAAGGTGAAAAAGCAAATAAACAATCAAACACTCTTCAAAATCGCTAACAATTCTTCGTTTTTTTCTCCACCGGCGGACGTTCAGCGAACCATTTTTGCCGCAACTCGAACAGTCTATTGTACAACTCCTAAAGTTTCAATGAAGTGAGTTGTGAAAGTTTCACTCACCTTTGCTAGTCGATGTTTTAAACGGAACGGTTCTTCTCCATCCTCTTCGAGATATTTTAACTCATCTGACATTTCTTCATCCAGCTAAAAAAATTGCTTAAGTACCCAAGTGCCGGATAAAGTTACCCAACCTCAGTAGGCCAAACATCCAAAAGTTGATGTCGCGGTCGCATGTTGTGTAAAGCAGTTTCGGTTTGTTTGGGCACTTCCTAAAAATTAATCGTAAAACTAAAACAAATAAACCAGTTACCATTTTCTTGAATAACAAGTACGCAATGATGAGTGGAACGTGAATCGGTGGCTCAGCGAGGCGACAAAGTGATGCAAGATTCTCTCCAGTTGGCAACTTTGCAAAAATTTCCTGATAATATTTCAGTCGCGTTGTCATTTTATCTAAAATTTAATCTTGATTCAATAGCCAGCAAACATTGAAAATTACCATAAAGTTCTTCCGTTTTTGAGCCCGCTAACTCGGCCAATGGAGCTAGTTCAGCAGGAATCTGTTCTTCACCACATTTGCTTTGCAATCTAAAGCGAGGATATTACAAGAGTTTGCATAAAACTCACAATTGTGTCCGTATTCGATGATATTTAGCAAGTGGGAAGCTCTTTAATCGATCCAAGAGTTTCGTGTTGTCCTCAAAATATCCAAATTGCTCAGTCAAAAGGGCCAATCGAAGAATAGAAGCATCTGTGCAACCATCTCGATCTAAACCTTGAAACTTTAAAAAAATTTTTTCAAACGTTCACCTTGTAAAGCAAGCACTCGCTCAAAGTCAACTCGTGAAGACGTCGGATCTATTGAATATTCGGACAAAGCGAGCAAATCAGACAGATTCTCAACAGTAACCATCTAAAATCAGTCGTCTAAAATGAAATTTGTCAAAGATCTACCGCCGGTTTATACGTCAATGCCTGCAGGAATGATTCGACTGCGGTTTTCCTCAAATCTTCAACAATCGCTCGATCTCTTCCCTCGACGTGCGAGTCGCTCAATGCCAAAAATGCCTAAAAGTTGATTAACTTAAAAAGATTTTCAACAACTTACATATCCTGTCCAAGTCACCGCACACTCTGGATCCACTTTCATCGCTGATTCAAACGATCTCTTCGATAACTCGCTGAAATGCTAAAAACAAAAATTTTCGTCGTTTAAAATTTTAAAACATACAAATCCTGTTTTTCCAAAAAGAATCGCTAAACTGCACCACGCTTCCGCATTTGATCGATTCAACTCAAGAGCTCTAGAAATCACAAAGTTAACGACTAGCTCATAAATGTAGTTACCGAATAAGACAATGTTGTTGCTGATTCGGTGGTTTCTCAGCAATTCTCGTCGCTTCAGCCAATTTCACCCAGTACATCGAGCGCATCTCATTGTCGCCGGCGAGACGAATTGCTTGTTTCAGGAAATCAATTGCTCTAAATGGCATTTAAACAATTCCAAAAAGTTTAAACTTACTTTAAAGCCAGTTCGCCTGTTTTCTCAATTTGCGCTCTTCTCGTCAAAATGATTCCCATATCAGCCCAGGCCGCAGATGATGAACGATCGAGTGAGAGCACAATGCACGACATCGACGCAGCCAATTTCAAGCAATCCGCGGGTGATTTGATCGAAAAACTTTCAGGTATCTGAAAGTTTTGCTTTAAAGAAAATTTGGTTATTAAAGGCATAGACATTTATTAAGGTTTTAGTATTGGTTAACATTCCTAAATCGTACCTTCATCTCCTTTAGTACTTCCCAATTAAAATCCACACAAAACGTCAACACTTCAGCCGCCAATTTGTAGATGGTCGCATACGGGGGTCGCTTCTCCAATACACCATCAAGTATAGTGAAGATTTTATTCAAATGAGCTAAACGCAAAAACTACTATGGAAAGCTAAAAAGTAATACCAATTTGTTCACTTCCAATCGCATTTTTCCCAATTTGAAACAAGGCTTGCGCATGAACAATGTCGATTGCTATTTGAGACACCTCGCTCTTCATCGAATCTTCGTTTTTCCGCCTCCACTCATCACATTTCTCGACAATTTGCGTGTATTGACCCAATCGGAGGAGAACGTGCAACATCTAAAAGAATTTGTTCAATGTCTTAAGCTTAAAGAAAGCTCACTGGAATCTGGTACTCTCCTTCTGGCCTCAACTTGCTCGCCTCCAAATAAGCATTTGCAGCTGCCTAAAAACTATGTTTATTGTAAAATTTTGGTTTGCTCGATAGTGTGTAAATGAAGCCATCAGAGCCATCCTTTTCTTCTTTAAAAGGAAACGTACTTGTAAACTTCCGCGTTGTAGGTAAACCTGTCCCAAAGTCATCCAATAACTAGCATCATCCGGCGAGACTCGGATCAAATGTTGAAGAGAGTGAATAGCATCATCACTAGGACAGAGTTGTAACTGATTCTTGCAATTTTCCAAACGTACACTTTTCCAATCTCAAGGAACAGCGTGTAGAGTCGTTGATGAGCCCAATTTGGTCGAGTTCGAAGATTGCCCAACACAGCGATTCGTTCACTAGCAGCAGAGTCTAAAGAGTTTAATTAAAGTATTGTGTTTAAAAGCCCAGGTCGAACCATTTTGAATCAGAATGTCATCCAAGAGCTTCACATATTCCTCGTCAGTGGGTCGAATTTTCACCGCTTGTTCGGCACAAGACTTCGCCTAAGGAATGAGTTAAGAATTAAATAAAACACAGCTCACTTACCTTGTTTGAATTCTTCTGCTTCAAACATGCAGCAATCAGGTAGAACGCCCGACTACATCTTGGACGTTCTCTCGCAATTTTCACCAAATACGGTAACGGGTCCTGTTCAGTGGCAAACAAGATGTCCGAAAGGAGTACTTGATCCTCGAATGATTCACTTACTTTCTAAAACTTAGACACTTTAAAAGTAACCAAACAATCAAATACCAATTTTTCAATGTAAGGAATAGCCTTTTCGGGTTCTTTGCTTAACAAAAATCGATGGATCGACAGTCGCTGCTTATTTTCACTTTCTTCTAGTGTCCCTTCGTCAACTTGTTCTCCAAGATTCAACCGCAAAAGAGCATCGATAAGTTCAAATCTAAACCAAAATATTGTAGCTTGATAAAATTTAAATTACTTCGCTGGCAGTGGACAAATTTGTCGTCCCAAGCGAAATGATTCCACGGATTTCATGTTGTAAAGTGACGAGGCTTTATATCCAAGGAGAGCATCTACAAAAGCAAATTTTTTTCCCCACTTTACTTCAAAATGAATAAGGAATAGCTGCTGTTCAAGCATTACCTTTAATTGTCGGTTCAGCGTTGACCTGTGGTAGAGCGATGGCTATCAAACGAAGACACCTGAAGTACTCGTTACAATGAGCAATTGGTTATAGCAAACTTTTCATAACTTTCATCATCGTAGAAAACACGAATTGCCGAGAAAATCGACGGGGGCATTGGATAAGCAGAAAATGAGGCATCGGGGATCTCCAGAATCACATCAGTGGCATCTTCCCACTCCTCATTCGCAACAGCATCAAAAAGCGAGAATGGCTAAAAGAACAAATTCTAGAGTTTATATTTATTTTATTTCACAAACATTTACAAATTTATATTCATAACTTACAAAATCATCTTTGTTTTCATTATATGTTTCCACGTAGTATGTGAAAAGCTCATCAGAGAGTGCCCCATTTGTCAAAATCGATACGTGGAGTAGAAACTCAACCTTTTGCCCTAAAATAATCTCAAATCGAATCCAATGAAGAATCTTACTAATCCAGTCATTAGGCTGTGGATGTGCTTTGATAAATTTCAGAACTTCTGGCTCCCAATCGACGTATGACTTGGAAATCTAAACATTTGTCACATTTACAAAGATATTCTCCTTACTCCAACTTGATAGCAAACAAAAGCCAGGTGTAGTTTTTGATCTTTCCATAGCTCATCATCAAGCGCTTTCAAACAATTCAACATCTAAACGATTAAAAGTAAAAATGTGTTTTGCAATAGAAAGGCACCTACCATAAATAGCGCTATTGCAAAAACTTACCAATGTTTTCTCGGTCTCATTTTTGTTCTCCCGTTCAAGCATGTAAGTGGCGACTTGTTTCAAGAAATCAGTTTTTGTCCCAACATCATCCTGAAGTAATCATAAATTAAAGAAAAAAGGATGCAGTTACCTTTAAAATGGAGAATTTTCGCAAATACCACAAGTATTCCCGTCGTTTCTGTTTGGCTTGCTCTCGTTTCTCATTATTTTCCCTGTAAAAGCTCTTGAAAATTCAAGAAATTCTAAACTCACGCAAATTCCATCACTTTTTCAGCCGTTTCAATCGCTCGGTCATCGATGGGCAATCCTAAAGTGTCGTAGAGTTTGAAGAGTCCTTGCCACGCAGTTGGCTTGCTTGGATCCAACTTTATCGCCTAAAATCGCACTAATTACAACTGGAAACCTAAGTTTTAAACTACAAAGCATTCAAGAACGACAGCCAGCTTATAGCTTAACTACATTTGAAGCAAAAATTTCTTTACCTCGAAATAATGTGTGGATGCATCCCCCGGGTACTCCTGATTGGCGTTTGCAAGAGCGGCAAAGCAGTATACCATGTATTCTTTTGTTCCCTCTTCGATTGCTTTCTCCAAAAAAACAAATAACTTAATCTTTTACTAAATACTTTTACCTCACACAACTCCATCGCTTCCTCATTTTTCTCCTCGACGAGCAATTTCTTCGCCTCTTTCAGCAGCGCTTTTACGTCGGCCATTACCTGAAAAGAACAAAGTAATACTCAAGACCCAAGGCAGATAGAAACAATAAATAAATATGGCGCGCATTTCCTGCACAAGCTTGTGAAAAACTGTTATTACACCAATCTTTAGCATATTTTATCCAGATTTTACTTAGGATTCTCTTTTATGGACAAATTTTTAAATCCCATAAATCATGAACATTCCGAAACTCTTTGAATGCGTACTCCTTTTTAAAAATTCCAAAGACTCCTTGCTTTTCCACGTATATTTAGGCACTTTTAAAAACTCGAACCAATCAAACGATTTATTCCGCATAGAATCTACAAAAAAAAATACAAAGAATTAAACGAGAGAACCCTATAAATGAGCAACTAATTTACACTCAAAATTAATATTTACATTTCGAATCCAATGTTCGGGGCGAAATGTCCACTTCCTGACACGAACAGTTGCCGTCCCTGTTGTCGATCCCACCACAACATATCTCCATCCAAACAAGACTCGCCACTTTTGTCCTAAAAAGAGTAAAAAAATTATAATCAAAATGAAAACAACGCTTAGATTTTCAATATTATGCTAGTTGTTTAATAAACCGGTACTAATAAAGATTGGGGGCGGCCACTTTGACCTGACTTGGTCAGATTGTATTTTTTGACTATTTTACCAAAGCTATTTTACTTTTTCTGGGATAATCAAATATGATGAATCTATTGATAATATGTTTAGAAAGTTTTGAAGAATTTTTGTTAATATTTTGATAAGCTAGCGGAATGTTGCCTCCGCAGTGTTGTTAAGCTTGAAAATGAGAAGAGGGGCAAAATACAAAGTGCTAACCTATTCAAAATATTATAAAAATATCGTTAATCGATTAAGCGTATTTGGTTATCCCAGAAAATGCAAAACAAGACTAGAATAGGGTCTGACCAAGTCGGATCAAAGTGGCCCCCCATTGGCCCCAAGTTTAGTACCGATAAACCAAATAAATTTAGAAAGCTTGATTGCTTTTTGAACGATTTGGTGATTTGTTTAAAAGTCTATCACAAGTTAATTAGGTGCCTATTCTAATATTGTATTAAGTCTATAAAAAAACTTAAAACCCACAATTTGAACGTAGAGGATTCGAGAGTAGAGATAGAAAGCAAGGAAGATACCACCCATGTAAAGAAAAATTGATCGAGGAGTGGCTCGGAAGAATTCGGCCTGGGTCATGTCGGCTGAATACCATCGGAACATTGCTGGGTCCATAACGACTCCTTGCTAAAATAGCAAAATTTAGAATATCCTCTTGACAACATACTGATTTAAAATCGCAATTTTCTAAAGTTTATCCCAAAGTACTGCTTTTAAAATAGAGCAATTTATTTAAAAACAGTTCTTGTTATTTATTTCTTCATGGAAATCATTACCTTGTATTTAAAATTGTGTGGATCATATTCTCGGCGGAGATATTCTTTCTTGAGGATTTCCTTCACGCGATATCTGTAAAGAAACAATGCAATTTTGTCCAAATCCAAAGTCAAACGCAAGAATTTTTCTAAAACACCTAAACACAATGAATTTTACCTCCAAAGTACTGCTTTCTTTTCATCGACGGTGAGATTGTACTCTTCGTTCGGTTTGAACTCCATCTTTCCGTGAGTCTAAAAGAAAATGATATAGTCTGTCGTTAATCGTTTAATCTCTGAACTTGAAAATAATCTTGAAATAATCTAGGACCTACTTTAGATATTCACCAATGAAAAAATGTCAAAAATTATGATCAAATTCTCAAAGCAATTGGGCTTAAGATTTAAACTTTAGTAGTTAATGACAGTGACGAAAAAGCTTAGGTTCACTGTGTGTTCTGCCTCTTTAATGAAAAAAGAATTGTTAGTTTGAAAATGGATGTCTCAAGATCACTAGCAAGTTTGCTCATGTTTGTAACTTGTGCATAAACATCAAAAACTTTTTACCTCAAAATATCCAAGCACCGGATCTTGCCACAATTTCGGCGACGTCACATTTTGATTGGCGGCGCCCAAGACGAGCCTTGTGCCTCGCATTTTGCGGCTGAAACAAGAAGATTCGTTATGAGATGTGAAAAAAGTAAAGTAAAAGAAAATCCAGGTATAAACATAGGGTATAAACATAGCTTACAAAGTTTAAAACAACGATAAAAAGGACTTTCCCTACGCGAGTGAACACTTTTCGGGGTTTACTGAGAAAAGGGGGAAAAGAATGGAGCTGCTACACGCACAAACAAGAGACGAGGCCCATTTTCGACCATTTTTAGACTTTTGAAAGCTTTTTTAGCACTTTTAGCCGTACGGAACGATGTATTTCTCAAGAAAACGCTTAAAACGTTGAATAAACTTGAAACACTTAGCAAAACTATGTATATGAAAACTAAAATTTCGCTTGACAATGTTACTTTTAAACTGTACGAAACAAGAAGATTTGTTATGAGATGCGAAAAGAAAATTCATGTACAAAACTTCTAGCTTACAGAGTTGAAAACAACGATAAAAAAGGGCCACAGAGTGGGCCAGAATTACGGCTACACCTTTTCAGCAGATTGCAAACGCCGCAATCAATTTAAAAATCCTAAGTGTTAGAGAATTGAAGACAAAAACCCTAAGTGTTAGAGAATATAGAGAATTGAAGCCTAAATTTTTGCCCATATTTCTGTACCAAAAGATCGGGGTGCTAGCAAAAGCGCCAAATTATTTGCGCCACGTTTCATTTGCGCAACGTTTCATTTGCGCCACGTTTCATTTGCGCAACGTTTCATTTGCGCCACGTTTCGTTTGCGCCACGTTTCATTTGCGCCACGTTTTATTTGCGCAACGTATTATTTGCGCAGCGTATTATTTGCGCAGCGTAACATTTGCGCTTTCCAACACATTTTTCTACCAACTCTGATTGACCATTTATATATTTTTTTCAGTTTTTCCTCGTCGATAATGCTCGCTATTTTGCCGCCTTTACCGGATCTAAGAATGGCATAAGATGATCTAGAGAGTAAAACGTCCAATCGGGGACACAAAAATCACTGCTTTTGGGGTCTATATAGGTATTTAAACGTGTTTTCTAATTGAAAACAATGAGAACTAAAATTGTGAAGCAGAAAACTGAAAAAAGTTGGTTAGAAGTTGGGGAAAAGTGATTTGTTATAGTGATTTTCATAAGCGTAAATTTGGCACAAAGGATTTTGGGGCAAACGAAACATGGCGCAAAAAAACACGGCGCTTTTGCTAGCACCCCAAAAGACCTTTGATTGGAGTTTTGTAGCTCATTTTTTAGATCCTCAAATGAGCTCAATTCAACCAGTCTCCGGCACGCTTCCATTTTTAGCTGTTTTCTAACTAAAAAAACTTATGTAGGAAGAATTTTTCTTTAGTAAAAGCATATTTTTATTTGTTAATCCTCTTGTTAATCCTTACCCTTTAGACTACTCTACAAAACTCACCCTAGGTCAGATTCATTTTCGACACCCGGCACAAGAATGGATTCTGCGAGACGCGGAGTTTGAGGTCACTGAAAGCGCTCACTCGTCAGAAGGCGAGGATTTAGCTGGGAGAATACTATTTTTCTAGTGCTTTTTTATTTGAAAGGCTTTGAATAAAGTTTTAATCGTTTATTATCAAAGCCTTTGTTAAAAATCGAAGTTAAGAAGGTCAATCGACGCGGATGAAGGAAGAGATGATCAAATCTAAAAGCAGCATATCAAGATAGCAAAAAAAGTACAAACTTTATTGCTTCAAATCGAAGTAGATCATGGATTATCTAAAAAAAAGTTAAAATTAAGTTATTTTAAGCCTGGTACTTACTTTCCCATCGCTTTTTGAGGTGATAAGCCATAAGATCGTCAACGGCTGGTGGTAGATCACGAGGAGCCATCTAAAAGAGGAAAATTGTTCATAGGTGACTGAAAAGTCATCCAGGGTGACTAAAAAGTTCTGATACCTTATGAAACAGTTCTTTTTGATGGGAAATATTGAGAAACTCTTTAAACTATGTTGATTTCCAGATTCTCTACATATTTTTACATTATAAACCAAATTTTCAGCTCACTAGCTCTATTCGGAACGATCACTAGCTCACTAGCTTTTACGCTAATTTCTTTCTGATTTGCGTTAATGCTCGTTGATCGTACCCTCATAGACAACAAGGGGAAAAGGAACGTCACCCATTTTGTCGCTTGCCATTCCGTTACATTAAAGTACTTCTTTTCTTACTAAAAGCTTTTATCATCAATATCATCATTTTATCATCATCAAACTATCATCAATAAGTGAAATTAAGTAGCAAAAACAATTAAAAAGATGTTTTATGGCGCACATCAGAAAGAAATTAGCGTAAAAACTTTTCCGAATAGATCTAGTGAGCTAAAAATTTGGTTTATAATGTAAAAATATGTGAAGAATCTGAAAATCAACATAGTTTAAAAAGTTTCTCAATATTTCCCATCAAAAAGAACTGTTTTATAAGGTATTAGAACTTTTCAGCCACCACCATTTACTCATTGAGATGAATTTTACGTTGTAAGTAGCTTTATCAACTAAATACGGAGCTCTAGATTATCAACGCAAACGCAACGCAACTTAACCGTAAGAGAAATGACTAAATAAACATAAACCTTACTTGAATCACGTTTAAACGCCAATTGATGGGCTGTATGACGATCGGTGGACGAATGGAAGCACGTTGATTCGAAGAAATCGAGTCATCTTCACTAAAAAAACGTAATAGAAGGAATGCGTAATAGAAGGAATGAAGGAATATTTTCCATTAACAATTACCAACATTCATAACAATGTTTAACAATTAGACAGACTTTAAGTAAAGTTTTAACGGTTTCACTCATTTTTGAAGGACAAATATAACGGTTTTACTCATTTTTGAAGTTATTAACATCGATTAGCATTAACAGAATTAGCAAATCGATTAAAAAGGTCAATGACGAGTTGCTTGCAATATTTGAAAGCTTAATTAAAAGCTCAATCATCTTTCAAAATCTTTTTAAGATTAAGCTCAATCATCTATAAAGATGTCTAAAACAAAAATTCGGCTTTATTCATTTTCAATTTAAATTTTCAACTTCAAAAATTCAAAGCTACCCTTTCTAAAAAGAAACTTTGGTGGTACTTTGAAGGTACTTTGGAGGTTGGGAGGGGCCACTTTTGGTTTGCTTAGTCGAATCTACTGTTTTAAGCGGCTCTATCGATACTTTTTCTTCTATCCTAAAGCGATTGGTGCTAATTTAAGAACGTTTTTTGATCCTATTCGACATTTGCCGATAATCCTATTCGACCATTTTGCCCTAGCCTGTGTCCTTGTCCTAATCCTAGGGTCCTAGTCCTAGGGTCCTAGTCCTAAGGTCCTAGTCTGTTGTACTTTAACCACCGAACGTTATTTTCAAAGGTGATTACCGAACGTTATCTCAAAGGTGATGAAAAGCTGCAATACTAACTTGAAACATGTTGGAAATACTCTAAAATTAACACCAATCGCTTTAACATATATATAATTACCACGGAACAGAAGAAAAGTATCGACACGAATCGCTTAAAACAGTAGATTTGACTAAACAAGCCAAAAGTCGCCCCTCCAAACCACCAAAGTTTTCTCTTCACCGACCAGTTTCTCTTCAAATCTTATGCATACTTCAAATTTTAATTATTATAAATCAAAAACCTTACTTGAGGCTTTTCGTTGGAAGTGCGGAGAGGAAAACGAGAGAAAACACAAGAAGAATCGCCGAATAATGCATTGTGCCCGAGAGAATGAATGAAGAAAACTATTTTGGGAGAGCAATTCATACACAACTTGTAAATGCAAATTTTCCGGACCTCGTCAAAACAGCGCCGTTTGAAAACGTCATTCAAAATAGCGCCGTTTAAAACAGTGCTCATACAAAAAATAGCGTCAAATTGAAAAAGGTTACGATTAGATTTTTCAACCCCAAGGTTTTTGATCCTTTTCATAACAATTTGTAACTTTTGTTATTTTGAAAACATTTTTAAGCACCTTAGCGCGTGTTTTAACAAACCGACGGATTGTTTCATCATCAGAATCATGTTTTATGGCCTATTTTAGTTAAACAATGCGGCAGATTTTGTTTTTCATCTTTTTTTCCTTGTTTTTACTATTCTTGGTACTTAATTTTGGGTTTTTCAGATAAATGAACGTCGCCTAAAGGAATAGAAGGGTCATTGCAAGTGATTCGACGTGGCTAGCGATATATATTTTAGACAAACAATGCAGGGGGTAGGTAATTTCTATTTTTTTTTGCGCAACTCGCCATAACCTTCTTCTAGGTGGACCAATCTTTATGATTTTGATTGCACTTATTGAGATCTATTGGGTTGTCCAGTTATGAATGCGCGTTTTTTACTATTTTGTAAATTTCTCAAGATACCGAAATCAAGAAAAAGATATATATATGAGCATTATTCGAAAGCTGAAGATCTCCTCTACATTTTGATATAAAAGTCTTTGAATTTGTTCAGCTTTTGGGCAAATTGACTGCACAGAAGAGGAGGTGGCCAAAAAAATGGAAGGGTACCTTTGGATCAAGTTTTGGCTCCGCTCAAATTGAGTTAACCGTTTGATGTTTGGCCAATAGATATATCAAAACAACTTTTAAAAAAAATATAACAATTTCAGAGCATCTTTACTTTTCTTTTCTGGGCGGTTATTTTACACCATAAAACTTGAGGAATAGCTAAGCTGGAATGAGCTTTTCGAAAACGACGTCTCCCTTTGTGCAGTCAATTTCCCAAAAAGTTGAGTGAATTCAAAAACTTTTTATATCAAAATGTAGAGGAGATCTTCAGCTTTCGAATGATATATAACACTCATATACATCTGTTCGATATCTTGAGAAATTTACAAAATAGTAAAAACGCGCATTCATAACTGGACAACCCAACACAAAATGAAACCAAAATCATAAAGATCGGTCCACCTAGAAGAAGGTTATGGCCAGTTGCCCAAAAAAAATTTGCGGAAATTAGCCTACCCCCAATGCGGCATAATTTTTTTTTATCGTTTTTTCTTGTTTTTACTGTTCTTGGTATTTAATTGTGTTTTTCAGGTAAAAATTGAAAGAAACACAAGAGGTATTTACTGTTTTGTTTCACTTATTGTTTCTAGTTTGGATTTTTCGATACGTGAGATACACTGTGGCACCAAAAACGATCGAATTGCTGGAGTTCCGACGAAGGAAATTATTAAACGACGTGTCCTCGGAGCTCACCCACATCTATTGCCCCCCGTTGTTTTATTTTTTCAATTCGTTAATTAAATAAACAAGTTTTCATTTACTATTTACCTTATAATGCCCAAGAAACTAAAGCTTTTGTACTTTTCGGTTATATCCCCACAAGGCTCATTGATTAACGAACTTAGCATCAAACTACTATTTGACGTAGTTCAAATATAGGTATCTCTACTGTAAGTTGGTCTAGAAATATTCCTTGGACATTTTAAACCCTTGAACTACGCATAATTATGCTAATTTGACTTGTTTTTATGGTATTTTACGTGTATTTTATTGTACAGTTTGCCTTGGTCTCTAGCGCGCACTTTGGTGTTAATAAAGTTTGGGTTTTTCAACAAGACGGTGCTCCATCTCACAAGGCTGTTGATACACAAGCTTGCATCTCCTACAACTTCCCAGATTGCATCACCGTGGGTACTAGTCAACAACACCCAGGCGAATGGCCATCAAACTCGCCCGATCTCAATCCCTTAGATTACTCAATATGAACGATTCTTGAAAGCAAGGTTTGTGCTAAAGTCCACAAATCAATTGACTCCTTGAAACGAGATTTAATCAAGGCATGGAACGAAATCTATTAAAACCATTGAAAAAGCCATTGATGATTTCCTAAAGCGCTTAAGAAAATGTATTAATGCAAATGGTGGCCATTTTGAACTGTGGACTTATTCGTCCTTAGCTAGAGTAGTCCCAGGCACAGTAAGCATACAGATTTACAAAGAGTACTGTAGGATACTGAAGGCTTATTGTAGCCCGGGTTACTGTACCGATATTGCTCAAAAAGCATTTAGCATTAGCTAAATAAAATCCGAGCTCAATTTCCTCATAATGCCAACAAACCATGTAATAAACTCTTGAAAGTGGCTGAGTGACCGGGGTGAAAGGGGAAGAAGAGGGAGAGGGTCCGCCCCCACCCTACCCCCATCCCGAGAGGCCAGAGAAAATAAAAACTGGGGGAAAAGCATTCTCTTTCTCCTTTCCACCCGATTTCTCCAGTCATGCATTTCACTGTTTCCCCTTTTCTCTTTTCCCTCTTTGCTAGTGTTGGGTGTATTGGGAGCCTGCCATTCGGCTCGATCCCCCTAGGGTCGTTGTGCAAAAAATCTTCAAAGAGATCCTCAACATTTGTCTCTTTTCTTATTTTCTTTTCGTTTCTATCTTCTTTATCTTCATCTTTCTTCATTTTTGACTCTATTTCTTGCTTTTATTCGTTCAATTTTTCGTCTATAACCTATAATCAATGTCTCTAAATCTTTCATCAAGCTGAATCACTAGATATCTCTGTTCTGTGTTCTCGTATCTCTTCTTGATCTTCTTATAGCTGTTTTCTCGTACTTATCCTTTTTGATCTTAAGCTTTTATGTATAACTTTGAGCTAAAGCCTTGAATTTCTATGTACTACTGTTCTATGTACTATGTATGTTCTATGTTCTATGTACTATGTACTACAGGGTTTCTATATTAGATTGACTAAGTCTTTCACCATACTAAGTTCACTAAGTACTAAGTCTTTCATCGAAATTCATTTTCTAATTGAATATGTCTCAAGCAACCAAATAACAAACAGTTTCTAGGGCAATGAGTTGGGGTTGGGATTCGGGTTGGGGTCAATGGGTGGGGCCTCAAAAATGCCTCTGCCAAGTGCCTTTTCTAGGGTTTTCGGCCACGCCGAATCGGTTCGAGAAAGCCGAGAAAACGAAGGTGGAATTAGGTTCGCGTTGGAATTTTCCCATGTAGCTAATTGTAAAATCTGTGATCTCTATGTAAAATCTGTGATCTCTATGCCTCTATACTTTTCTTGTGGCTAAACTTTTATATCAATCTCTTTGTTTAACTTAAATCTAATCCTCTATAAAGCCTAAAGTCTCTAAAAGTTTTTGCGATATCTGGAAACGCTTCTTTCTCACAAATTTTGAGTCTGATTCTGATCTATTTCTCATATCTCAATCTAGACTACGTTTTTCCGTAATCTAAACACTCCATCGTCCTATCAACTCTATCAAGTCCTCCTATCAACTCCATTTTCTTACATTGTATCTATCTTTTTCTATTCCTAGTCGATTTCTTTCGATTCGAGTCGATTTTTCTTAAAAATCGACGCTATCTTTAAATCTTCATGCCAAATCAAAAACCAAATTTAAATCAAAAAGTTAGATCGCCTCTTTTACATTTTCTTTCTTTTCCCTCGTTTCCCTCCTTCTTTTGATCTGTGTTTATCCGTTTGTCAAAAATTTTTTTGCTTACCCCTGCTTTTTCCTCTTTTTTTTTTGCTCTTTTGGGTTGAGTATCGATTGTACACAAAACGAGAAAGCATTTCCCCCTTAATTACTAATTTTCGATTAAAGCCGATTTCTTGAACGATTTTTTAACTTTGCTAACTTCCTGCCAGTATTTTACACGTTGCTTTTTGCTTTTACACAAATGCACACTCTTGGGGGTACAAAAACTGTCGATTAGCAGTCTGATCGATTTCCGTACTTGTACTGACCTCTTCAAGATTCCTCTTGTATTAACTTTGTGCTCACCAGGCTTGTAAGCGAAAAAAAAGCAGAAAATAGAATATCTTTTGTTTTTCAAAGCAAAATCCAACAAATGGGACAGCTACGCAATGCAACGGAAAGCGGAAATGAATATTTTTCGTTTTCAAAGCAAATTCCAGCCGATGGGGCAACTACGCACTGCGAAGGAAAAGCGAAAATTGAATATCTTTTGATTTTCAAAGCAAAACCGAACAAATGGGGCAGCTACGCACTGCGACGGAAAGCGGAAATGAATCTTTTTCGTTTTCAAAGCAAAACTAACAAATGGAGCAGCTACGAACGTTTTCCCGCAATTTTTTTTATTTCGTCCCAGTGCGTAGCTTCTCCATGTGTTGACTTTTTCTTTGAAAATTAAAAGATATTCAATTTTTCGCCTGCAAGCCTGGTGCTCACGCGTAAACGCACAACGCATTTCAAAATTTTTCCACTTTTGTAAAATTTTAACTTTTATTTATTTACTTTTAAACTCTTCCACCTTTATTTATTTACTTTTTAAACTTTTACATTTTATATTTTAGTCAAACAATGCGGGGGGTAGGCTAATTTCCGCAATTTTTTCTGTAGCTATTTTGTGGCTAATTTGTAGAGAAAAGGAACCAAATCTGTAGATTTCCGCAATTTTTTTGCGCAACAGGGTCATTTGCGCCAACAGGGTCATTTGCGCAACAGGGTCATTAGCGCAACAGGGTCATTTGCGCAACTAGAATATGGTTCGGATACGGTTCCAATATGGTTCCAATATGGTTCGGATACGGTTCCAATATTATGGTTCCAATATTGGAACCGTATTGGAACTGTTTCGGAACCATATTGGAACCGTATTCGAACCGTATTGGAACCGTATTCGAACCGTTTTGGAACCGTATTGGATCCAGAAAAGAACCGTATTCAAACCGTATTGGAACCGTATTGGAACCGTATTGGATCCAGAAAAGAGCCGTATTGGAGCCGTATTGGAACCGTATTGGATCCAGAAAAGAACCGTACTGGAACCGTATTGGAACCGTATTGGATCCAGAAAAGAACCATATTGGAACCATATTGGATCCGTATCCGAACCATATTCTAAGTGGACCGATCTTTATGATTTTGGTTGCACTTATTGAGATCTACAAAATGAAACCAAAATCTTAAAGATTGGTCCACTTAGAAGAAAGTTATGGCGAGTTGCGCGAATGACCCTGTTGCGCAAAAAAATTGCCGAAATCTACAGATTTGGTTCCTTTTCTCTACAAATTAGCCTACAAATTATTTATTTCCTTTTAAACTTTTCCACCTTTATTTCTTTACTTTTAAACTCTTCCACCTTTATTTATTTACTTTTTAAACTTTTCCATTTTCATTTATTTACCCAGAGAAACTTTCCAAATCCCAATTCCAGCCTTATATTTCGAAACTTTTCATTTATTTTGTCTTTCAAACTTTCAAAAACCCTTTGATTCACTCCATTTTTTCTTTCTTTTACACGTTTCATACAAATTTTGCACAATCACACATTTGTGATAAGAAGTTAAAGAAAAAGCGAAAAGAACTCGTTTCAGTTTCAATCAAAAAAACATCTAAAAAGTCGAAAATTCGAAATCCGAAAGTTTTTTGATGGGAAATGGTGATGTCGGCGTTGAATCCGGCTGAGGTCCATCTAAAAGTGTATGTCGCATCGATTACATCGAATCCAGAGGTGGGTAATTGCATCTTGATTCGTTGTTAGCGTAAAATCCTTTTCTAGTAGAGATAATGATGGTCCTTTTTCCTTGTGATCCTTTCAAGTGATAGTCTAGTTTTTTTAGGCTAATTTGATCGAATTTCATGTGTGCAATTCAAGGAACTAAATAGGAACTATAAAGGAGCTTTAAAGCCATTGCCAGCAGGGTTTTAAAGGCAATTTTTCCGGGTTTCAAACCCTATAAACCGGTCGTGCACTGGTTTCTTTTGGCTTTAATGCAAGCTTGGTCTATAAAAATCTTAACACTGGCGGATTCTGGCTTCTGATCGATGGGATCTAAGCCCAAAAGGATGCAAGGAGGGATGCAAGCCTAAGGCAAAGCCTAAGTCTAAGCCTAAACCAGGAACTGGCCGAGATCCAGAAAATGGGGGTTCAGCCCAAGCCCAAATAGAATTAGTGCGAGGCGCTAGCCGCTAACCTTCCCACTAAGTCCAAGCCTAAGTCCAAGCCTAAGTCCAAGCCTAATTGCTAAATACCAAAAGTATTTTGCTAAATCTAGCTCTTTTTGCTAAATTTGACAGTTGATTTAACCTAAACCCGAACCCTGGCCTTGTCTGATCTCGCTTTACTGCCTGGATCTGACTTTATTGCTTTGCCTAGATCTACAGCTACAGCTGTAGCTTCTGGTTAAGCTCTGGTTTGGCTTCTGGTCCGGTTCTAGCTCTGGTTTGGCTTCTCCAGCACCAGAGCTTTCATTCCAATGAATTTCATTCATTCATTCATTCATTCAAATTTGTAGTACGCTAATCAATTCACAAATTTCAATACTTCAGTTGTATTCTTTGCAAAATCCTAGAGTCCGTTCGCTTTCTTTCGAAATCGCAAAATAGAGGACTGGATGGAGTTGAATGAATAGCTGAAAAGGGAAAAGAGGAGGGAACACTCTTCTTTTCTTGACAAAATCGCTAAAATGGGCACACAAACGAGCTTTGGCCTCTTTTGGCCAATCCCAATCATTTCGTTTCTTTACGAATCCCCTCAAGACCCCCAATTTATTCACTAGTCCCAAATTTCAAATGCGAAGATTTCAGTGAAGAACTTTAGAGTTCGGTGAAGATCTTGAAAAGTTGAGAAAAAAGTATGTTTGGTGCAATCCTTTTAGGAGCAATCGAAGTGCAATCCTTTTAGCTTCAGTAATATTTAGGGTGCCTGGTTAATATTACAATAATGTTAATCCAATCCTCCTAAACACTATACAAAATCGGTGTGCTAGAGAGTGCACGTTTATTTAGAATGGATTTCCTTTAAACCATTAATCAATAAACAAATCAACACTAATCATGGCTTTATTGGCTTTATTGAATGCCAGAAACTCTACTAGAATTTATTTCAAAACTTGCAATTCAATAAGTTCAGAATGAAAATTTTGCCAAATTTCTTCCCTTATATACTCCCTTCACTTCAAATAGTTTCGTGACCGGGCACGGAATAGAATTTTGTTTCGATCAAACTACATAAAAACATATTTCTATTGTCATGCCCCGTAAGCATCCTCTGGTTGGTCGTGTTCTAGGAATTTATGAACGCTGACGCTTCAAAGCTCATAAAGTTCATTGATAAATAAACTCAGAAACAGTAATTTCGAAAGAAAAAGCCACTCAGAAACAGTAATTTCTGAAATTTTATCAATCTAGTAACACAAAACAAAATAAAACCAAGCTTTTTTCCTTTCTTTCCTTTCCTTTCTTCCCAAACATTCCTCTAAGAATTCAAGTATTGAAAAAGCGTCAAAACCTTGAAAACCACTTTTCATCTCAAAAGAGTTGACTATTTCGTCCCAAAAGAGTTGACTATTTGAGCTTTTCAAAACCTTTCTCTTTTCTGCTTTTTTTGAGTGAAAAGTTCTTTTCAAAACCTCTTCAAACACATAAAAACAAAAACTCCTAAAGCCAATAAAAAGCTTTCTGGGATTATCGAGAAAAGGGAAAAGAGAAAAGTTTTAAGAAAAGGTTTTGAAAGCTTTTGGAAAGCTTTCTCAAGGCAAAATTGATCCCTATTACTTTATCAAAGTTGATACAATAATCCTAGACACTACACCCAAACCAGTGTGGCAAAGGCAGTGATTCTTATGACATTATAACAATTTATAACAATTTATAATAATAATTAGGGGTGGTTAAGTATGTTGGAATGGCCAGTAAGAAAAACTCTATGGAAAATATCGGCAATCTTTTATCTTTTCTACAAAACTTTCATCTCCATCTTCACAGAGTTCATCTCCGCAAGTACACAATGGAGTTGAAGAAATCGTCACGCATATTATCGTATTTCTTCGAATAGAAGACCGGGTAAAGAGTATGATCGCGTACTCCTGCGTAGCAGCCCTTTTTAAAATTTCTTTTCTGCATAAAAGCTTTCAATCAAGTGCTATAGAGCTGGAAAATGGCTCAAAAATCTGTTAGCTCATGTGGTATTTTTGAGCCATTTTCCAGCTCTATAGCACTTGATTGAAAGCTTTTATGCAGAAAAGAAATTTTAAAAAGGGCTGCTACGCAGGAGTACGCGATCATACTCTTTACCCGGTCTTCTATTCGAAGAAATACGGTAAATTTATTCAAAACAATAAAACTTACAATAGAAGAAAGAGCTAGACTAAATAAAAAACGTTTTGAGAAACAAAATGAATAACAACAAAATAATTTAACGACTACACAACGCTCCTTTAGACGTCGCGACAAAAATACAAAAGGGCACGGTTTAGCACGACCAAATAAATCAAAACACGACTAAACAAATCTGTGGGAATGAGCATAGGAAAAATGCCGAGGAATAAAGCAGAGGAATGCCTAGCACTAACAGAAGCCTATGGGAGCGTCGCGTAGTCGAAGTTGCCTCTCAAAGAAAAGCTTAGATCTCGACACCAGTACGTTTGTTTCTACGGACTTAAGTATCAAATTAAAGTAGAGAGAATGGGTAATTTTTTGAGATATAACACAGATTTTTATAATTAACCAGTGCTTAGAAAAAAATGATTGAAAATGGCAAAAAACAGCTGATAAGCCGACAAAAAAGTCGACTTTTTTTTACCATTTTTTAATCATTTTTTTCTAAGCACTGATTTATGCTAAAAATCTGTGTTATATCTCAAAAAAACACCCATTCTCTCTACTTTAATTTGATATTTAAATCCGTAGAAACAAACGTACTCGTGTCGAGATCTAAGCTTTTCTTTGAGAGGCAACTTCGACTACGCGACGCTCCTATAGGCTTCTATTAGAGTTTTTACGGTAGGTGTCTATCTGATCAATTCAATCCGTGGTTTGATCACGAGATTGTCACGATAAAAAATCTAGAACCAGTCCTGTTAAAATGATGTTGTTTTCAGACGCGGAAAAACTGTCAAAAGACGGTGATGCTATTGGAGGGATTGCAAGTGCCATGCGATCTCATTGACATCACAAAACCCGAACATGCGCCATCGAGGTGAAATACTGCAAACTGACTATTTTTACAATAGCTAGCTGACAGTATTCTATAACTATTCTCATAAAGGAGTAACAAAATAGGTAACAAAATAAGGCACTCGTCAGTTGTAGCCCGGATCTTTCTAGTCACAAGAACACGTTTTCACGTTTCACAACACGTTTTAAGTCTCGTGTTATGCGTCTTAAGTCACAAGATGTCTTAAAACTCGTGTTCTACGTGGCACCAAGTCCGTGAAGCAGATCACCAGGAAGCAACTGGGTCGAAAAAAACTCTACAAACAAAGCTTCCACCATAGAAAATGATAAAAGCCACTTCATTTAACAAAGAAAATGATAAAAGCCACTTCATTTAACAAAGAAAATGATAAAAGCCACTTCATTTAACAAAGAAAATGATAAAAACCACTTAACTTAACATTAGTTGGCATCAAGTTCGTGGAGCAGATCGTTGGAAAGCAGTTGGGAAGCAAGTGGGACTAAAAAAACTCTACAAAGAAAGCTTCCACCATAGAAAATGCTATTAAAAACGTAACTTAGCTTTATCCTCTTTGTTTCATGCAAAAACAAACGCGAGCACATCAGAAAAGCGTAAAAAGAATAAAATGAAATGAGCAAAAATGAAAAAATGAAATTTCGCGCTGTCTTTTCTAGGAGGGGTACGGTAGTTTTACCACGCTTTAAAGCGCCAACCCAGGATTTTCTCGGAAAAAGGTCACAAGGTCAATGATAAGCCAGAGCCAAGGTATAGGCATCCATCTCTACAACGCTTTTCTAATGAATTAAACATCAAAAAGACTCCTATATTTACAAATCTAGATATAAAATATATTTAGATATTTGATTAGTAAAAATTTTAGGGTCCTACTGCGCGAGAAGGCACAAAACGAGCGTCAAAAAGCGCCGCTTCCGCCTCAATTCTTCTACGATGACGAGTACTTGGGGGTGATTTTTCAGATCTAGCTCTAGATCTAGCTCTAGATCTAGCTCTAGATCTAGCTCTAGATCTAGCTCTAGATCTAGCTCTAGCTCTAGATCTAGCTCTAGCTCTAGCTCTAGATCTAGCTCTAGCTCTAGATCTAGCTCTAGCTCTAGCTCTAGATCTAGCTCTAGCTCTAGCTCTAGATCTAGCTCTAGATCTAGCTCTAGATCTAGCTCTAGCTCTAGATCTAGCTCTAGCTCTAGCTCTAGATCTAGCTCTAGATCTAGCTCTAGATCTAGCTCTAGCTCTAGATCTAGCTCTAGCTCTAGATCTAGCTCTAGCTCTAGCTCTAGATCTAGCTCTAGCTCTAGATCTAGCTCTAGCTCTAGCTCTAGATCTAGCTCTAGATCTAGCTCTAGCTCTAGATCTAGCTCTAGCTCTAGCTCTAGATCTAGCTCTAGCTCTAGATCTAGCTCTAGCTCTAAATCTAAATCTAGATATCATATAATGTATCTAGAAATTCATTTCAGAACTTTATTGATTTCGAGGAAGCCGTCGAGTTGGACAAAATCGCCGAGTTTTTACGTCTAATCCCCGACGAGGTTTGCCTAAACAGCTAAATTTATAAAAAATTTTCATTTTTAAGAATTTACTTATGTTTTATTAGCTATATATCTATCTTTTTCATCTCTAGAAATGGACGAAGAGCTTCAAAGGCTCTTCTGAGCAAGAAAACACGTCCGATAACGGTGAAAACCCAAGAAAATGCACTGTTTTTCAAAATTAAAAAAACAAATTCTATGGTATTCTATGGTATTCTATAGTACTGTCTTTTTAAATAGATCATTATTTTAAAAGATTGGCCATAGAATCCCCAGCACAAAGCTTTATTGTTGTTAGTTTTGTTGGCTTAATGTTGTCTTTCGTGGTTGGTAGCGCTCTCTTCAATCCGGTTTTCTAAAACGCCAACTTTCTAACGCCAACTTTCTCTTTCTACCGTGATCTTGCCTCTATTTTTATCTAATCTATCCACTTTTGTCTGTTTTTGCGACGAAAGATACAAAAAGTAGATATATTGGCTAAAAATAGAGAAAACATTGTGGTAGAGAGAGAAAGTTGGACGCGTTTTAGAAAACGGAACTCTAGGAGACTCTAGGAGAGGTGGTTTTATACTTTTTAGGTCAAGAATTGATCTAGCTTTTGTTTCATAGGTCTAGATTTTATTCCATCGCTTTTGTTTAGCAACTTTACCCTCAGTCAGGGATGTTGCAACCTTTTTTCCGAGATCAAGTCTAGCTTCTGGCTCAAGTCTAGCTTCTGGCTCAAGTCTAGCTTCTGGCTCAAGTCTAGCTTCTGGCTCAAGTCTGGCTTCTGGCTCAGGTCTAGCTTCTGGCTCAAGTCTAGCTTCTGGCTCAAGTCTAGCTTCTGGCTCAAGTCTGGCTTCTGGCTCAGGTCTAGCTTCTGGCTCAAGTCTAGCTTCTGGCTCAAGTCTAGCTTCTGGCTCAAGTCTGGCTTCTGGCTCAGGTCTAGCTTCTGGCTCAAGTCTAGCTTCTGGCTCAAGTCTAGCTTCTGGCTCAAGCCTGGCTTCTGGCTCAGGTCTAGCTTCTGGCTCAAGTCTAGCTTCTGGTTCAAGCCTGGCTTCTGGCTTAAGTCTGGCTCAAGTATCCAGTCAGGTCTAGGTCTAGCTTTTTCCTTGACTCTGGCTTGGTTTCGCTTAAAAATCCAATCCGGTTGGAGCATCCCTGTCCTCCACCCAGTGCCTAGCTTACACCGTTTTTTTGTTGAAAATCTTTTCCACAACCTTGTCACATTACTCAAATTTAGGCCTGGCAGAGCAGTGCGTCGACATCGGAAGTAAGTGAAAAAGGGAGAAAAACGTTCTTTATACGATACTCTAACTTAACGCCAAGTTAGCCAAGCTCAAACCTGGCTTAAACCTGGCTCAAACCTTGAGCTTGACTACTCTGGCATTAAAGTCAAGCTTATGACGTCCCTGTCCTCCACCCAGTGATGGATTGTGAGAATTGTTCAAGCTTATGACATAGATTGAAGAATCAGAGCAGTATTATTGCTCAGTAATTAGTAATCAGTTTAAAATTCAAGCTTCTAAGATGAAAATTGTTAAAATTAGGATTTAAACAATGATAACTATATGAAATTAACTATATAAACTATATAAACTATATAAACTATAACTATATGAACTATATAAACTATATGAAATTCTAAATTACAGGCGGATGAGGAGAGCATAGCCGAGGAGGATGAAGAGGAAGATGAAGAGGATGAAGAGGATGAAGAAGAAGGAGAAGATGAAGAAGAAAATGAAATTGATGGGGAAGATGAGGAAGAAACAGGAGGAGAAGGAGTGGATGAGGAAGAGGTTTGGCTTCAATCAGTATAACAATCTTTATCTTGAACATCTTTCTGAAGTCTGACTTCTGACTTCGACTTGTTTCTTGAGGCGACGTTTGTGCTCAGCTCTGTAGCTCTGTAGCAGCTCTGTAGCGCCGCATAGCTCCTGATGCGCTTGTTTCTTTACACTTCTTGTGACAGCAAACAGTGTTCCTTTTAAATTCTAGAAACTGGCAAAGTTTTAGTTACAGTTTTAGCTAAAACTTACAGTTTTAGCACAAGGTACACCTCAAGAAAGAAGCCACTCTTTTCTCTTTCTTATAGCAATCACTCTTTCTCATAGCAATCACTCTTATCTCTCTCTCCCCAAACACTGGCACTCCTTTTCTAATCTTAGATTTTTCTATTTTAGCTTGATGAAGAAGTTGATGAAGATGAAGAAGAATGGGAAGAAGAAGATGAAGAGGAACCGGTTAAGCCACCAGCTAAGGCTGGAGCTGCCAAACCGGCAGCCACTGCGGCTAAACCTGCTGCAAAGCCAGCTACTGCAGCCACTGCGGCTAAACCTGCAGCCAAGCCAGCTACTGCAGCCAAGCCAGCTACTGCAGCCAAGGCAGCCACTGCAGCCAAGCCAGCTACTGCAGCCAAGGCAGCCACTGCAGCCAAGCCAGCTACTGCAGCCAAGGCAGCCACTGCAGCCAAGGCAGCCACTGCAGCCAAGCCAGCTACTGCAGCCAAGCCAACTACTGCAGCCAAGCCTGCTGCAAAGCCAGCTACTGCAGCCACTGCAGCCAAGCCAGCGGCCAAGCCAGCTACTGCAGCTAAACCGGTTGACGGAGCTACGGCTGCTAAACCAGCCGCCAAACCAGCCACAACTACAGCTGGAGCCAAACCCGCTGCAAAAACCGCCAAGCCAGCTACTGCTAAAGATGGAGAAACTAAGCCAGCTGCTACAACTGCCAAGCCTGTAGCTAAAGATGGAGACGCGAAACCGGCTACAACTGCCAAAACACCGGCAAAACCTGCTGCTGGAGCTACGACAGCTAAACCTGCAGCTAAACCTGCAGATAAGCCAGCTGCTGGAGCTGCTAAGGATGGAGAAGCAAAACCAGCAACTGCTAAACCCGCTGCTAAACCAGCTGCAAAACCAGCTACAACCGCAACCAAAGCTGCAGCTAAACCCACAGCAACCACTGCAGCCAAGCCAGCTGCCAAACCAGCTGCCAAGGATGAAGCGAAACCAGCTACAACCGCAGCCAAAGCAGCTGCTAAACCTGCTGCTAAGGATGGAGAAACAAAACCAGCAGCTACTAAACCTGCTGCTAAACCAGCTGCAAAACCAACCACAGCTGCAGCTAAACCGGCTGCTAAGGCTCAGGAACCAGCAAAGCCAGCTGCCAAGAAAGTTGAAGAAAAGAAAGACGAAGAAGTCGAGGATGAATCGGAATGGGAATATGAGGATGAGTCAGAATGGGAAGATGAAGAAGAACCGACTGGAAAAATGACATTGGCACAAGTGATCGCACAAGCGAAGAAAGAAGAAGAGAAAAAGAAGGGAGCTGCGTCGACGAGTGCTGCGAAACCGACAGCTAAACCAGCTGAAAAAGAAAAGCCTGTCGCAAAACCGAATGATGCAATAAAGAAAGCTGAAGAAGCTAAGAAAGCTGAAGAAGCTAAAGCTGAAAAAGCTAAAGCTGAAAAAGCTAAAGCTGAAGAAGTAGAAGATGAGTCAGAATGGGAATATGAGGATGAATCGGAATGGGAAGATGAAGAAGAAGCAGAACCAACTGGGAAAATGTCATTAGCACAAGTGATTGCACAAGCGAAAAAGGAAGAAGAAGAGAAAAAGAGGAAAGAAGATGAAAAGAAAGGAATCAAACCATCGACAAGTGTTGCGAAGACAGCGGCTGAGAAGAAGGCTGAAGCGGTTAAGCCTGCTGCTGCTAAAGCTGATGCTAAACCAGCTGCCACAGCTGCAAAACCAGCCGCTAAGCCTGGCACAGAAGCTAAGCCAGCTGCTAAAGCTGAAGCTAAACCAGCTACCACAGCTGGAAAGCCAGCCGCTAAGCCTGCTACAGAAGCCAAGCCAGCTGCCACAGCTGTTAAAGCTGAAGCTAAACCAGCTACCACAGCTGCAGCTGCTAAACCGACTCCCAAACCAGCTGCTAAACCAACAACAACAGCAGCTAAGCCTGCCACAACAGCTGCTGCCAAAGCTGAGACTAAGCCTGCTGCTATCCCTGCTAAAGCTGATACAGCAAAGCCTGCTTCTAAACCAACAGCAACAGCTAAGCCTGCTACAACACCTGCCACTGAAACAAAACCAGCTGCCAAGACAGCCACGGTATCTAAAACGGATGCAGCTAAGTCAGCTGCTAAAGCTGACATTGAAACAAAACCGGCTACAGCAGCTAAAACCGATGCAACTAAGCCGGCTGCTAAAACTGGTACAACAGCTAAAACCGATGCTAAACCAGCGGCAAAACCGACCGCAGCCACAACAGCAAAACCAGCAGCTAAACCTGAAGCAGAAACAAAACCCCCAGCTAAACCAGTTGCAAAAACGGCAGCAGTTAAAAAGGAAGATGAAAAACTAGCTGCAGCTAAGCCAGCTGCAGCTAAGCCAGCTGCAGCTAAGCCAGCTGCAGCTAAACCAGCTGCTAAAACAGCGGCTAAACCTGGAGAAGAGAAAACCCAAGATAAACCAGCTGCAAAATCAGCTGAACCAGCAAAACCAGCAAAACCAGCTGCTAAAGCTGAACCTGAGAAGAAACCGGCTACTAAAACTGCTGATAAAACAAAAGAAGAAGAGAAGAAAAAAGCTGAAGAAGCTAAGAAAGCTGAAGAAGCTAAGAAAGCTGAAGAAGTGGAAGACGAATCAGAATGGGAATATGAGGATGAATCGGAATGGGTGAGTGAATGATTGTGACTGAGACTTGGTTGATGATCGAGTGATGAACTCGAGTGATAACGGAAACTTTTAAGATCCGGTGCACTGAATTCTTTATTTTCTTTCTTTTATGTACCCTGGGTTCCGATATACGATACGATTTTTAGCGATAAAATGATTATTCTTGGCTTACATTAGCTGTAACGGGTTTAGGATTACAGATTACCGGAATCTAAGCTACGTGAAAGGTATTCATTCCTTAAATTATCTTTGCTGTAATGTTTAGATAATCTTAAATAAATTCAAAGACAGAATTCTGTGCACCGGATTGCGAACGATGAAAGTTGTTCTTATCGTTGACCGTTGAATCGTTAGCCAAGTCGAACACTGACCCCTCTCGTTTTCTTCTAATCATCTTTTTCTTTAACCTATTCTTCTCTAAAAGTTTTATTTTGCATGAATAACAATTATATGTTTTTTTTTGATTTGATAATATATTAATTTGATAATATATTAATTTGATAATAGATTAATTGGTAATTGAATAAGTGTTTTAGGAGGATGAGGAAGAACCACCAAAAATGTCCCTTGCACAAGCGATTGCACAAACGAAAAAAGACGAGGAAAAGAAGTTGGAGTTGAAGAAAAAGGAAGAGGAAGAGAAGAAAAAGAAAGAAGTTGAAGAAAAGAAGAAAAAAGAAGAAATGGAAAAGAAAAAGAAAGAAGAAGAGGAAAAGAAAAAGAAAGAAGTGGAGAAAAAGAAGAAAGATGAGGAGGAGAAGAAAAAGAAAGAAGAAGAGGAGAAAAAGAAGAAAGAAGAAGAGAAGAAAAAGGAGGAAGAAGCTAAGAAGAAAGAGGAAGAAGTGGAAGATGAATCCGAATGGGAATATGAGGATGAATCGGAATGGGTGAGTCTGCTGATCAACTAGGTATAGGTAAAGGTGAGACAGCTATTCTAAAAGCGTGTCTTTGTCTTTGATTGTCATTCTAACGGTTGCTACTGTAGATAGTCTTTTTGACTCCTTGTACAGAGTCTTTTTGACTATCTACAGTAGCAAAGCAGATGTCTGTAGATAGTCAAAAAGACTATCTACAGACAAGAACTCTGTACAAGGACAAGGACAGCAAGTCTATTACAAATATTATCTACAGTACGGACAAGAACTCTGTACAAGGACAAGGACAGCAAGTCTATTACAAATACTATCTAGAGTAGTCAAAAATCTTACGAACAAGTTGAAAGTTGAATTAACTTTCAGGAAGATGAGGAGGAAGAGGAGGGAGCTGGTGGAAAGCTGACTCTAGCACAAGCAATCGCTTTAGCGCAAAAAGAAGAAGAGGAACGATTGAAGAAAACGGGGAAACGGTGAAAGAAATGATGAAAAGAAAAGAATATCCAGTTAATTGAATGATTTTTCTTCATTATCTGTTAGGGTCTTCTTATAATTTGGATTGTCTTCTTCTGATATCAAAAAGCAAATGAAAGGATTACTGTAGTGTAGAAATTGAAGCCTGAAAATGAAACTGAGCCTGAAATGAACTTAATGCGCCAGAGCCATGCGCATGCGCCAAAGCATGCGTTTACGTGAAAGCAAAAAACACCGGTCAAGTTTTGTAGCGGTCCAGAAGATGAGTCTTGCTTTCGTTGTTTCCATTCAAACCATCTTACAGTTAGTTTTGGAGCGGAATGCGCAAGTTAGCTAGGATTTAAATTATGAATTGAAATCAAAATTATACTTGCTAACTCGTAAAAACCATAGATCATTACAAAAAAAAAAACAAAAAGCGTCAAAGTGTAGGTTGGACGATTCAAAAATTCATGAAAAATTCAATAACGGCCGTAAAATATATAGTGGAACACAAAATTTATCGCGTAAAACAATCCTTTCAATTCATCTGACCAAAACAAATGATTTGAAAACAAAAAAGAAACGACGACGCGGCGCTCCCATTGACGACCTCCAAATGGCGGCGACGTCAATTGGAATGCGACGTTGCGCGAAAATTGGGGGTGGGACAAATGCTACCTTTTTTTTGCACACCCGGCCAAAAGCCTACCTTTTTTTCGCTGGAAAAGGCCTTAGGAAAAGCCTTAGAGCTTCAAAAATGTTTTCATGTAAGGGAATCGTATGAGTAGATTCCGAATTTCGACAAATCAGACCTCGCTGACACGTTAAATTTGAGCTAAAGGCAAAAACTGTGGAAAAGCGTCAAGTTGGGCAATTAGTAAAAGTCGGATAGTCGGACAATTCAGCCGCTTCAACCTTTATCGTAAAATGCTATTTGTAAAAACTTATTCGTTAAAAGTTCTTTTTACAGAAAACATGATTAGTATTCGTTGATTTTTACCGAACTGCTCGAACTGTCCGACTTTTACTAATTGCCGTTAAGTTGCGTAGTTTTTGCCTTTTAGCTCGAATTTGACGTGTCAGCGAGGTCTGATTTGTCGAAATTCGGAATCTAGGCATACGATTGCCTTATATAGAAACATTTTTGAAGCACTACGGCCTTTTTCAACAAAAAAAGGGGCACGTTTGGCCGGGCTCGCCAAAAAAAGGTAGCATTTGTCTCGCCCCCAAAGAAACGACGACGCGGTGCTCCCATTGACGACGGCCAAATGGCGGCGACGTTGCGCGAAAATTAACATTTAACAATAGGATAAAATTCACACTTAAAATTTGGGACCGAAATTCAAATTTAACACGAGAACGTCTCGAAAAGCACATTTTTACTTCTGAGGCTCATTCTCTATTGTCAAATACAGTAATCCTAAAGCTAAATCGGTATGCCAGAAAGCACAAAGCGCAATGCACAAAGTAGGCAGCAGCTAGAACTGGATACAGTAATCCCTGAGTAGGGTAATCTTTGTCTACAATAAACCACAGTACAGTAAGCCACAGTACAGTTTTCTTACTGCAGTAATCCCTGGATAACTATTGAGTCCGGTAACCCTTACAACTAGATTTACACTAATCCTTACAGAAATTCTTTCTCTCATCTTCTTTTCATCTATTTTCGTCTCTTTTCGTCTCTCCTTGGCTATGACTTAAAAAAAATCTTTTCTAATCATTAAAAATCCAAATTTTCTAATCTAAACAATACTTTAAATACTTTATTATTTGAATACTTTAATATATTTTTTAAAATATTTATTATCGATTCTAAATCAGTTTGAAATCTTTTTTTGTTTGTTTTTATGCTTTATTTTCTTTTATTTTATGCAAATTTTCTGTGGCTCTCCGTTCATCTCGTCAAAATACGGTGCAATTTTTGTGTTTTTTTGGGGGTGGGACAAATGCGACCTTTTTTTGCGCACCAGGACATTTGCGCACCTTTTTTTCCGCACCTTGTCCATTAGCGGACCTTTTTTCGCGTTTTAAAAGAGCTCTAAAAAGCTAATAGTAACCAATTTCGATTCAAAAAGTTGTTTTTCTAGGTAATTTTAGGGCGTAGAATCGAAATTTTGACATATCAGAGCTTGTGGAAACAAACGGACGGAGTTATACAAAGAGAAAAATCGACAATTTTCTGTAATTTGATTTGTTTTGTCTTTTGATCTAGCCGTTTTGTCTTTCAAATTGGTTCCAAACGCTCTGTTATGTCAAAATTTGAATTCGACACCCTAAAATTACCTAGAAAAATAGAAAAATAGAAAAACAACATTTCGAATCGAAATTGGTTACTATTAGCTTTTTAGAGCTCTTTTAAAACGCGAAAAAAGGTGCGCTAATGGGCAAGGTGCGGAAAAAAAGGTGCGCAAATGTCCGGGTGCGCAAAAAAAAGGTCGCATTTGTCCCACTCCCCTTTTTCTTTTTCTTTTTTTTTTTTTCTTTTGTAAATTTTTAGCCTGTACATATAAAAAGATTTATTTTCACAAAAAAATCAAATACTTTTTTTACCCTTTTTTATGTTAAATTTTTGAAATCTCAATTACCCAATTGTGAATATGGCGGAAAAATGAACTGGAAAAATGGAAAAATGGAAAAATGGAAAAATGGACACAACTTTGACTGAGAATAACTTTTCGTAGATGAGATTTTTTGAAAATCTGATTTTAAATTTGAAAAGCTCAGAGATTTTTGCGTTGAATGAGCAAAAAAAAAGCAAAAAGTTTCAAAAGAAATCAAAGAATTCAAAAGAAATTTTAAAATTTAAGCATTTTTGAAATTTTCTGATCAATTTTTGATCAATTTTTGATCAATTTTTGATTAGCTTTTTCTTTTTTCAAAAGCTTTTTCAACTTTTTCAAAAGCTAACTTTAAATCAAAGATTTAGAAGCATTTACTAAGCAAAATTTGTATTTAATGAGCGTCATTAGACGCAGAAATTGCTTAGCTTTCCGATTTGAAATTGGATTTGAAAAAAATGTTGCACCAGTGAGAAGCTATTCGGAAACAAAGGCGGAGTCATGAAATCGAGAAAATGCTAGCTAACAAGACTTACAAGACAACACAACCGACAAGAAAATTTGAAATTTGGAACGAAAAAAGAGAAAAGCTTTGAATAGAAAGCGAATCACAATGCTGAAATATCGAAAAACCGAAATTTAATCAGTGCCAAAATATTTGGTCGCAAAATTGTGGATGATTTCGTTTGTGATCTCCGAGGTGATGATGCACATATCGGGGTAACGATCACGCAGAGTGCGAATGCCTGAAAGGGTACAGCAATTGTAAATGAATAGAATGAGTGCAAAAAAAACCAGTTTAACATTTTTAACATTATAAATGCACATTTTTGTCAGATTTTGTCTGATTTTGTCAATTTTTGTCAGTTTTTGTCAGTTTTTCTCAAAAATTTCTACCACGGCATTGAAATTGAGGACTCTGAGCAGTTGAATCTAATAAAATAAACCCCGGCAATAGATTCTACGACCTTAAAAACCCTAAGGCACAAAATTTTAACATTAAATCTCATTTGCGAATCATTTACAGAAAAAAAGAAATTCCTTTGTAAAGAGAGGGCGCGGTGTTCTTTATGCGGCCGCGTAATCGCTCTTCATCTGGCAAACCCCCTCAGCATAAGGGGCTTCTCTTTTCGCTTTCGTAAGTCATTCGTAGAGGGTTTAGGTGATCCGTGAGGCCTGGTCAGAATTCCTGAAGAGTTTCCGTCGTGTTAAAATGTTATCAGGGTTGTCAAGGCCATCGTAATCCTTGAAAAAGGGGAAGAATCAGCAGATTTCATCTACTTGCGCGTCACGTTCTTACCGGTTCTTACCGGTTCTTACCCGTTCTTACCGGTTCTTACCCGTTCTTACCGGTTCTTACCCGTTCTTACCGGTTCTTACCCGTTCTTACCGGTTCTTACCCGTTCTTACCGGTTCTTACCCGTTCTTACCGGTTCTTACCCGTTCTTACCGGTTCTTACCCGTTCTTACCGGTTCTTACCCGTTCTTACCGGTTCTTACCCGTTCTTACCGGTTCTTACCCGTTCTTACCGGTTCTTACCCGTTCTTACCGGTTCTTACCGGTTCTTACCGGTTCTTACCGGTTCTTACCGGTTCTTACCGGTTCTTACCCGTTCTTACCCGTTCTTACCCGTTCTTACCCGTTCTTACCCGTTCTTACCCGTTCTTACCCGTTCTTACCCGTTCTTACCCGTTCTTACCCGTTCTTACCCGTTCTTACCCGTTCTTACCCGTTCTTACTCGTTCTTACTCGTTCTTACCCGTTCTTACCCGTTCTTACCCGTTCTTACCAAATTTTTGGGATAGAAAATGTTAAAAACTGTTAAAAACCATCATGAGTTTTTAAGCTATTTTTTAAGCAATCATTTCCAAGCCAATACGCTCATCAAAAAGCTCTTTGAAACCTGGATAATTAAACGAAAATGGAGAAAAAAAGAGGGAAATCGAGTTTCGGCTCTGCTCTATATGCTTAGAAGTCGTGTGTTAGGCGGTTACAAAAACGCGCGCGCGATTACAAAAACTGCGCTAAGTGTTGCGCTGTTTATCTGATGATCTTGCTTATCAAGCGTATCAGCGTAAATCTGTGTATCAAGTGATCTTGCGTCCCGACACGACATGTCGTCGTTGCCGAGTGCGCTAGGCGCGAGTGTTTAGTGCTCTAGGCTCTCAACTCGGGACAATCTCGTTCGAGCCCGGACTTGTGTAAAGCTTTTGCAAGGACGATTTGCTAACCTTTTATTATTGTTTTAACTTTGTTTACGTTCTCTGTTTGTTGTTTTATGGTGTAGCGGATAGTGTTCACCCGCGTTCGGCGCGTTCTGATCCTGGTTCGAGTACGCGTGCCGCCGAAATGTTTTGCTTTTTTTGCAATTGACAACTTAAGTGTTTAGCAACATTCATTTAATGTATAGGACTTTAAAAATCATTAAAAAAATTTGTTTTTCAGAGTCCCTCGGGTTATTCTTGCGCTTAAGTATCAAATGAAAGCTGAAATTCAGGGCTATTTTTTTGATACCAAAAATGTATTTTTAAAAATTACGAAAGAAAAAAATGATTTAGGAAACATTTTTTTGCGACTACGCGACTGTACGGGGGGCGTGGCGGGTTCCTTATCTCTCTAAATTTGGTTCCTTATCTCTCTAAATACGGGGGGCTACTATTAGAGGTATTACGGTAGCGTTTGTTGAGCCCATTGGCACAAATGTGTTAAAGAGAATGATTTCCTCACTTCTAATCAGCTTCCTAAACCGTTTCCCATTTCTCGACTACTGTAATCTTTCCATCGTTTTGTGTGAAAGCCCAAACTCCAAACCAAATACAGTAATCCTTGAATAATCTTTTGCATCCTATCTTCGCTTTTTTAACAGTACTCCAAGTACTTTAACAGTACTTTTTAACAGTACTTAACAGTACACGACTCTTTGAAGACGTAAAGTCATCCCTTTTAGCAGCAGCAGCAGCAGAAGCAGCAACTTTTAGACTCGATTTACAGTAGTTCTTTGTACAGTAGTTACAGTAGTTCTACAAATCTTTGAATCCATTTCAGACAACGGATACAGTAATCCATTATCCATCGAATCTTTTCAAAACTCACTTTTCGGTGAGGCAAAGAGACTGATGAGATAAATATTCTCCTCAAGCACATCACTATCGGCAATCAATGTGGCCACCGCTTTCAAGGCTGTCAATCCAGTTCTGGAAAGAGGATTGTTTAAAATAGAGCCAAAACGCATTGTTACCCATTCTTTGAAAGTTCTTTGTACTTACGTGAGAATTGGATAAAGCAGAAGACATCTCCTTGTCGCGATGTCACTCGTGAGACGGGCGTACAAAACGCGTTGCTCATCGCCAAGTAGCATTTTGCAGATGCGAATCGATCTGGGAATTCATTTTAAAGCATTAGATTACGGATTACGGCTTACGGTAGCTTGAGACTCACCGTAACACTAACAGCTGACACTACCGTAACACTTTCGTACGTTACCGCAATCCGATTGTAAGTAACGATCGGATTTGTGACCGGATTAGTGCGCACTACTATTAGGGAAAATACGTTATTAGATTAACTAAAATAACCCATAGTTTTGATTTCTCTTATGCGAAGATTTTGTAGAAAGATTATGGTTACTTTCGAGACACCGTAATAATAACAATCAGAGAGTATTCCGTAGAGATTCCGTAGAGTAAAGAGATTTTAAAAAAGGACAGAACTTTCGCTGCACCCTGTAGAAGTTACCGAAATCCTATCCTATCGTAAATTCTTTAGACTTATTGCCTCACCTGCAACATTGTCTCAACGCGATCTCCATCGCTTCACCACTTCGACACAAAGCGACACCGCAATTGCCGCGAGCGAATTGAATGCCTAAAGTGCGTGAGGATTTGGAGATATTTTGAATTTTTAGATATTTTGAATTTTTAGATATTTAGATATTTTTAGATGACACCTATATTTTTTACCAACCATGATACGGACAATGCTTTGGTGTCATCACTGTTTTCTCTGTGTACGGCAAAAGATTCAATCCTTCTTCAATGACAAGTCGCATCAAACGGTCCGCGCAAAAGACGAAATGCGAGTGATCAGTGCTTCTAAAGGGATTTCTTTTATCGCTTTGTTTTCCGAACAAACCGATCCTTGAGAATCGTCTGCAGTTCGATCAGTTGATCGCTTTTTTCGAGAACGACAAGACGCTCCGATGAGGCGATGTCCTATACATTTTTATGGGTTCTGGTTTAAAAAGTTCTGGTTTTAAGCGTTCATCAAACGTTCATCAAACTACAATTTCATCCTACGATTAGAAATTGAATGTGTATTCAAAAATAAATCATGTCTTATTGGATCGCTCACTCTACCTGAATCGAAAGACTGTCCACCTCGGCATTCTCGTCATCGCTCGGGACACGAGATCCGGCCAGATCGGAGCCTAAACTTATAATTAGATATCGAACTTTTCGCATTTGATCTCTTTTGATACCCTAAAGATCTTGTAAATCCAAATCTATATAAATCCAAATCTATATGTCGTAGCCGATTATGAATGAAATTTTTTGGTAAATCTTTCTAGTAGAGCAACCCTTTAATATATGAGGACAATATTATATCATCCTGTAGCGAATTAAATTCTGCGTCGATTGGTACCAAATTTGTGAGTTTAGGTTAAAAATTACCGGCGCTACAACGTTTCACTCAAAATCGGCGGCACCCCCGTAGCCGATTATGAATGAGTGGGTCTAGGAGCGTCCAACCATCAAGTATTTGGTATCATTCAACACAGAATCATTAATAATTATGTTAAATTTTTAAAATTAGAAAGATTTGATAAAAAGAAAAAAAATTATAGCAAAAAACCGTTTGTTCAAGAGGAAACTTTGAGGCCCCATAATTTTTTTCTTTTTATCAAATCTTTCTAATTTTAAAAATTTAACATAATTATTAATGATTCTGCGTTGAATGATACCAAATACTTGATGGTTGGACGCTCCTAGACCCACTCATTCATAATCGGCTACGACATATATAAATCCAAATCTATATAAATCTAAAGATTCAAAGTGTTTTCGACCCACCGTTCATCTCGGAGCTTTGTAATGAGATTTATCCAGCAGTAAATTGCGCAGTAATCTAAATTTGAGCAGTAATCTAAATCCAGCAGTAATCTAAATTTTAAAAACTGAGCAAATCAATGGCAAAAACCAAAGCTATAGGAAAAGATTTGATCTTTTGAATGGTTTATTTTCGAAAAAATTTCGAGAGAAACAACGATTTCAAAAACATTCAAACGAGGAAAAGAAAAAACGGGCGCGTTGTAAAATTGAAAAAAAATGTGAGATTTTGAGTCTTAAACTTATGGGAAAATTTAAATGGGACAAAAATTTGCAAATTTAGAAAATGCAATGCAAAAATTCTAAAATGCAACATTTCAATAAGCGCTTTGACTTCAATACGGTGAAGAAATTTTATCATTCTTTTGTTTTTTTGAGGGTGGGACAAATGCGACCTTTTTTTTGCGCACCTGGACATTTGCGCACCTTTTTTTTGCTGGAAAAGGCCTTAGGCAAGGCCGTAGAGCTTCGAAAATATTTCCATATAAGGGAATCGTATGCGTAGATTCCGAATTTCGACAAATCAGACCTCGCTGACACGTTTGGGCTAAAAGGCAAAAACTGCGGAAAAGCGTTAAGTTGCGTAGTTTTTGCCTTTTAGCCCAAATTTAACGTGTCAGCGAGGTCTGATTTGTCGAAATTCGGAATCTACGCATACGATTCCCTTCTATGAAAACATTTTTGAAGCTCGCGCAAAAAAAGGTCGCATTTGTCCCACCCCCGTTTTTTTTCAAACAACGATCAAGTTCTTGAAAAAGTTTTGGCCTTAACCACGTAAATCGTAAACCTATAAGTCTATACTAGCTCTTTTGCCAAAAATAATCACTTAGAACTTTAAAAAAGCTGCGAATTCGGCAGTGAAAGAAATGAAAAAAGAAAAGAACCTTTTTTTACACGCTCGGTCCATTTAGGCACCATTTTTCGCGTTTTAAAAAGCTCTAAAGAGCTAATATTAACCAACTTCTATTCCAAAAGTTGTTTTTCAATTTTAGGGTGTAGAATCCAAATTTGGTACTAAGGCAGTTGGGAGTACCTAAAATTCTCCCAAATGTAGTTTTTTTAGGGTAATTGATTGCGTTGATCACGAAAAAAACATTTTTAAGTTATGTTTTCAATTAAAAAAAACTTATGTATTGGAGTAACTTTTGTTTTGAAAAAACTGCATGTACCTTTAACTTTGTTTTTTTACATGTTAAGAGTGGTTTAATAAGCTTAAGGTCAAGGTCTTTATAAGAAGCTAGAAGCTAAGTTGGCCATCTTGTTTCCAACATAATATAAGCGCTTAAAGTTTCCTAGGCTTTGGCTCAGAATCACGTGGCTCCCAGGCGAGCCTGATACTCCCCGGGCGAGGTGAGTTTCGTACCAGAGAGGCTTTGATCCTAAGATACTTCAGTACATTTATGGGAGCCATGTGCTTCTGGTACAAAACTCACCTCAGCCGTAGGAGAATCAGGCTAGCCTGGGTACCACGTGGTTCCAAGCAGAGGTGGCGAAAGGGTCGCCCCCTGTCTCTCATCCGTCCCGTCTAAAAATTTTCCGCCCCTTATAAGGGCAGAAATAAGACTCAATCAATCACCATCCGCCCCTTTATAGTTATAATTTTTCATTTTTTCAAGCTCGCCCCACTCCTTAGTGTAAATTTGAACCAATTCACTGCTCCGCTCCTTGCAAAAATTTACAAAATCTCGCCCCCGCCCCTTATGCCACCTTTGGTTCCAAGATGCAGAGACAAAGCCTAGAAAAATGTAGACACCTGACTCATGCCCAACCCAACGGCCCTCTTAAAGGCCACAAACTACCCAATATAACGACAATGCATAAGTTTTTTTAATTGAAAACATTGGTAAAGTTGGATGGAACAATAAAAATGTTATTTTCGTGATCAGCGCTATCAATTACCTTAAAAAACTAAATTTGAGAAAATTTTAAGTGCCCCCCCCCCCCCGCAACTGCCTTAGTAACCCAAATTTTGACATAGAATTCATGGAATCAGAGCCTGTGGAATTAATTTGAAAGAAGGTAGGTCAAATTACGGAAAATTGTCGATTTTTCCCTAGGTATGTCCATTTGCTTTCACAAGCTCTAATATGCCAAAATTTGGATTCTACACCCTAAAATTACCCAGAAAAACAACTTTTGGAATAGAAATTGGTTAATATTAGCTCTTTAGAGCTTTTTTAAAATGCGAAAAATAGTGCGCTAATGGGCCGGGTGCGCAAAAAAAAGGTCACATTTGTCTCACTCCCGCGAATTCCCTTGTCCTAATCTCTTTCCATATTTTCACCTCAAAGCAACGCTTTTTCCCATGAACGCGTCAAATTTCCGCCAAGTCAAACATTTTACGCGCGGTAGTTAATCCCCAATCGCCTATTGCGCTTTTAAATCACTTTAGTTGAGTACGTTAACTTTTTTTGTTTTTATCAATCGCTTTCTTTACTTTACTTCAATTTTCTTACTTTAGAAGCGACGATTTAGCAGGAGAAATGGGCGAAAATGTGAAAGACCCGATGGCAGTTCAGGTAAAATTTTGACTCAAACTAACTATCTATTCGGCTGAAGTGAAAAAGTGTTCTTGTTTGGTCGTAAAGTTGAGTTGCAAGAGCCAACTTTAAACTCTCGTTAATTTGTATTAAATCTGTTCAAATTCTAAACCCTCAAATAACGCTTTAATTTAGGTCTTCATTCGGGCTAGACCTTTAAGCCAGAAAGAAAAATTTGAGCGTGCCCAAATGTGTGTCCAGATATTCAGCGAAACCAATCAGGTATGCTTTTTTAACCTTTAATGCAATAAAACTTTTGCTTTAGATCCGTCTTGGCGAGAAGATTTTTGCGTTTGATCACGTCTTTGCACCAGAAGGAAGCCAAGTCGACATTTACAACGAATGCGGTGCTCAAATGCTGAAGAAATTCTTGGAAGGTAATGTGCTTTTTATGAGTCGGATCTACTTTTAAGTTTTAGGCTACAATTGCACTATGTTGGCCTATGGACAAACTGGGTCCGGAAAAACATTTACTATGGGAACAGAAGAGACAAAGGAAAGCATCAAGAAGGATTCGACCGGAATCATTCCACGGCTTATCTCGGACTTGTTTCAGGTTTGACCTTGACAATTAGAAGGGAACGGTTTTTGTTCAGACCATTGACAACTCTGCTTGCCCTTCATCATACAAAGTCTCCGTCAGCATGCTTGAAATCTACTTGGTAAGATTCAAGGCTTTGAATTCTTATATGATTTTTGTTTTAGGAAGATGTCGTTGACTTGCTGACGACAAGCTCGGAGCCTTTGAACATTCGTGAGCAGAAAGGAACGGTCTTCGTGCAAGGATTATCGAGCCACACAGTAGCATCACTTGAGGACACGATGACACAATTGGAGATAGGTATTATATACTCTTCGTAACAAGTATGCATTGAATACTTTGTTTCAGGTTGCCAAGCACGCACAAAAGGAAGCACGGCGATGAACAGTCAATCTTCACGTTCGCACGCCATTTTCACAGTAAACCTTCAGAAGACGGCTATCGATGAGAAGTAATAGTCATTGGCTTTTGGTTTTATAACGTTTGTTTAGCGAATGCTCCTACAACGCCAAATTTCATCTCGTTGATCTTGCCGGATCAGAACGATTAAAGAAGACACAAGTAAGAAGAGTCAAGTGCGATTAATGATGACAGGTTTATGTTCTAGGCGGAAGGAGACCGCAAGAAAGAAGGAATCAAGATCAACGAGGGATTGCTGGCGCTGGGCAATGTTATTCAGGGACTTTCCGATGGAGTCAAGCATGTGCCGTATCGGGACTCAAAAATCACTCGTCTTTTGCAGGGTTTGCTCATCTTTCGTATTAGACGTCTAAGTAAACGTATTGTTTAGATTCTCTTGGGGGCAATTCATGCACAATGATGATCGCCTGCATATCGCCAGCTGACACAAACAACGAGGAATCATTGTCAACTCTTCGTTATGCTGATCGGTGGGTTTTTCTCTAGCACGCTTCTTTGAGCTCAAGCTTTTAGTGCGAAGAGAATCAAGAACAGCGCAGTCGTCAACATCGATCCACAAGAGGCACGGCTAAAAGAATTGGAAAGAGAAGTATGGATATCCAATGTTAAATTCAAAAATTTGTATACATTTAGATATTGGAGCTTCGCCATGAGAATGCCAAGCTCAAGAGCGGAGATGTGGCGCCGATCACAGTTGTCTCAACAATGTCGACAGATGAGGAAAGGGACACAAATCAAAAGCAAATAACCAATCTGGAGAATGAGCTGCTTGAAACAAAGATTATTTTGGCGGAGAAAGTGAAGGTAAGCAAGTTTTGCTAACTTTTGGTAATAGACTTTTTAGGATCAAAAAATCCTCAACTTGCAAATAAAATCACTTCGCGAAGTCTTCGATTCAAAAGATGAACCAGATGAGGCCAAGCTATCTCAGATTTCAAAGATCATCGAAGTTCAGGTAATTTTCATATCAAAAAGGAGAGTTTACATAACTATGTTCAGTACCCCGAAGCAGAGTCAGTAGAAGGTGAGCAAATGGAGGTTGATATGGAGGCGGCGGAAGATGAGCAAGTTATCGAAGAACAAGGCACGGCTCTCCGAACAAAGTTAGTTTTTGGAAAAATATAAAAGTGCAAAAGTTTAGATACTACTCGCTCGACCGTCAATGTCAAGAGCTCTCGGATCTGATCAAGCGCAAGGAAGAACTCTTTGATAAGACGCAAAAGAATGACGAGGAGATGGGCAAGATACAGGAGAAACATGCGGTATGCGTTGGGTTAAATTTTCAAATCATCTAGCAATTACAGAGTGAAACTGCCGAACTTAACGCCAAGATTGCTGCCTGTCAAAAAGAAAGGGACCAACTGGTCGAAAACAGCCGCAAAAACACAATCTCTAGCAAGTTGGTCTTATTAAATGAACGGTTAATTGTGTTTTGTTTAGGATTTCTGAAGAGCGACGCAAGCGGCTTCAAGAATTGGAAAAGGAACTTGGCAGCACCAGGAAGAGGCTCATTGAGTTGAGCAAACTTGAGAGTTGGAAGAAGGAGAATGAGAAAAACTCGAAACGAATGCATGACGAGATTGAGAAGCTGAAACACGTAATCTTTGATTAATCTCCCAATCCTAGCGTCTTTTAGAATCGCATTCAACTTCAAAAGCAGCTCAAGATCGAATCGGACAATTTCCGCATCTGGAAGCTAAAACAAGAGCGACAAATGCAGGTCCTAAAGACTAAGGTTTGATTATTTGAATAGTTAATCGGATTATCGACTTGGTTTAGGAGAGAAAGTTAGAGCTTCAAGCTGCAAGAAAGGAACAAACACTCAACTCACAGCTTGCAGTTTTCAAGTCAGTTTTATGAGCTATTCAATATGCAAAAATCATTTTTAGGAAGAAATACCAAGAGGCTGTAGGATGCAACAAAAGACTCCAAGCTCAAATGTTAAAATCCTCCACTCATAACCAGCATGGAAAAATGGAAGAAGGCGAGCTGCAGGTAGGATTAACTATAACGTTCTTTAATGTGGTATGCTTTAGAAGTTTGTCAATGACGAAATTGCCCTGCTCAAGGCGGCTCAAGAGGCAAAAATTGCTTGCGAAGGGATGCTCGAATTCAGGAAGCAACTGGCGCGCAAGCTTTGCAACATTCAAGCACAATTGTCTTCATTTGACATGGAGCCACCAAATAAGGTTAGTGCTGATCGTTTGTTTGCATTGTGCACGAACTAACTGTGATGTATCTTTAATGTTTTGTGTAATCATTTGTCCCTTTTGTTGCATGTGTACTTTCGTTTTGAAGCTTTCGAACCACGGCCTTGATAACTTCATCGAAGCTCACGGAGTTCCAATCATGGCGCTTCGTCTCCAGGTTCGGTCACAAATCCTCGACAGATCTACTTCAGCGTTTTCCTGTGATGTTTTTGTAAAAATGTCTAGTTGTTTGTAATTGCATATTTTCTGCACTGCTATGCCATTAACCAACCAGCAACAGTTCAATGAACAAGTTGTAATTCACTAATTTAGCGTCGCGCAACCAATGATCGAGAAGACGGGAAAACTGAGGAGTCGATGAACAGACAAAAGGAACTTGAAGAAAGCAAAGTGGCGCTTGAACACGAGATTGAAAATTGGTATGAGACTTATCGTTATCTTGGTTATCCTATTTTTAGTAACAATCAAATCCGTGAACTTCAAGCTGACACAAGCTCCATTGATTTGTCGGTTCGCTTTGAAGCAATCTTTCGTCAGGTATTTTCAGAATATCCTGCTCACTTACTTTTGGCAAATTTAGATTGCGAGTCTTCAAGATGGAAAAGTTGTTTTGAGGGCGCTTTTTGATTTATTCGTTAATGAATGCAACAGTGCGCTAGAGGGAAAACGCGACGTTGATGAGCTCAAACAACACCTCAGGGACGCGCAACAAGAGCTTACTTCAAAACAGTAAACTAGTATAGTTTGCTGATTATATTTGTTTTAGGAAACAACAAGAACACTATTTGGCCGAGCTCGATGTACGATTCAACGAAGTGTATCAACATGTTGACGAAGCTCAAGTGCAAATTTATGGACAGGTATCAGCTTACATGAATCTTCGATGAATTGCTAGTTTAGATTATCCCTGTGCTGAACAGTGTGTTGGAAAATGCGGCTATGACAACAGATCAGTATAACTCGATCAAAGTTTGTTCTAACTTCTGGATTTGTTCATGAATTTGTCTAGGAAATGTACGGGCAAATAGAGAAACTGCAAGAATCGAGCGTTGAGGTGATGAAGGAATACCGAGAACATCAGGTTTCTAATTGGTCACAATTTTTTGCATAACGAATGTGAATTTGAGATCCGACAAACTCGCCCAGGAAAGAAAAGTACTCTTCGAAGTGCTTCAACGGCGGATTTGCGTCCGATAGTAGATGGATCAAGATGTGTGCGCAAGCCTGAACTCTTTGGAAATGTAAGTTGTTACTACTGTTTGTTGTAAATTAATTTTAATTAAGCCGATCACCGCAGAGAACTCGTTCTTCACCGACAAGACTCCAATTCCCGCCCCCACTGCCAAGACATCGCGCGTCAAAAAAGCCATTATCAAGTGAGTACTTCTCGAATGTAGCTAAAATTTCTTTTTTAGACCTTCTCCGATTTTAACATCACGGCAACAACAAGAAAAACGGAGGACACTGGTGTTTGATGAAGCCCCCTGTAGTGGAAAGGTAGGTATTGTCAGTGGAAAATAAATCTGATATTAAGTTTAGACGCCTCCAACGGAAACAGTGAACACCACGTTTATAATGGAGCAAGAAGAGGGCGCGGATGGAAATACGACTTTCATTAAAGGCGAGGAAAATGTCAATGCCACGTTTGTAAAAGGAGCCACTGTGGATAAACTGCAGGTAAACTTTTGATAATTTAAGAATTAGCGTTTCCGAAAAACTTAACATTCGTACAAAATTTTAAGTCACTGAAAAAACGACAAGTGATTTTTAGCTGCATGAGACGATGCTTGACAACCCGGAGAATCGCAGGAGGACAAATGCTCGAGAGCCACTGCAAAGGTTGTAAATTGCGGCAATAACTTATTCATAAGGCAATTATTTGTGATTTTGTGTTCCCTATTTAGCGTAGGAAATTTATTCATTTGTTTGTGTAAGCGACAAGTATTTGGTAGCGCTTCATAGTATTTTTGTATTATTGCATCATTTGGTTTTGGGTTTTCGTGATTTACGTTTTTATGTATCTAGATTTGGTGAATAATATGGGTATAAATAAAGTTATGTTCTATTAGTTATCATGATGAGGGTACTCTAAAATTGTTGAGGAGATGATACTTTGCCACTTTGGAAAAGGTTTAGCAGAGCTTAAAGAGAAATAAAGATTGACACGAACATTATTTTGCGTTTTCTTTTAGGAAAAAATCTTTTTTGTTTTGGAAAAGTTTGCATTTAAATATAGCTTTGTTGTACTTTCCCGTAACTTGAGACATTTTGTTCCTGCTAGTGCCAAAAGTTTTGGCAATGAAATGCGATGACTCCATGAGATTGCAATTGACGTAAATTTCTTGACACTTTACGCCGTGCTCGCCGTGGCTTTGTGCGACTTTTTCTTTTGGCTAAAGAAATATTTTTGAAAATTAACCATTTCCTCTTTAAAATCGCGATCTTCTGATAGATTTCTTGTCGTTTCCAGGTAGAATGCTTGCCCGTAGCGTTAGGGTGATCGGTCTACCAATCAGGCGAGGGTTTGCTGCTGCTGCTGCACCGGCTGCACAGGGGTCCGCTGATCAACTCAGACTCACCTTTGCCTCTCCTTATACGGCGCTTTACAATAATGCGGTAAGGTTTTGAATATGACTAAGCACATGTTTTACCTAGGTGCGTTTAACGTTTTAAAAAACAAATTGGAAAAAGTGCTTAAAGTTTTAAGAACCTATTACAAGATAAAAATCCCGGGCATATATGTATGTGAAATTGTAGAATACCGGTTTTTTTTTGAATAATCTGATTTTTGCAGAATGTGAAACAAGTGGACGTGCCCACGCTTGCTGGTGTTGTCGGTGTGCTTGCGAATCACGTTCCCACAATTGGTGTCCTCAAGCCCGGAGTTGTTCAAGTACCTACATTTAAAATTATTTCTTTTAAGTTTTGTTTTTAGGTTACTGACATGGATGGAAAGGTGTCTAAATATTTTGTTTCATCTGGGACTCTTTCAATGAACATCGATGGATCGTGTCAAGTGCTGGCCGAGGAGGCAATCCAGGTAGATTTTGATTAGATTCATTTTTAGGCAATGACATTAGATATCGTGTAACCATCTTACTTGTTTGCTTGCCTTATGATATTGTTTAGGTTGATGCTATTGATGAGACTGCGGCAAGAACTGCATTGGAAGCCGCTCAACGTGCTCAAAATGAGGGAAGTGAGAAAGATCGAGCTGAAGCAGGAATTCGTGCCGAGGTGGATTTTGATACCCAGTTTATGAAAAAGAAACTAACTATTGCAAAATTAACTGTCCTCGAGCGCTGTGTATGAGCTATCATTTTGACGATAGTTTTTACATTGCTTTTTATTTTCAGGTTGCTGATGCTCTTCTCAAAGCCGTTGGCGGAGCCCATTAGTTCATAGATAATTTTAAACAAGTTTTTATGTGTTTTTACTTGTTTTTGTAGCCTTTGTGTACTATTTAGATGTGGATTGTGTAGATGTTACGACAAGATAATTTCTATGTATTGAATAAAGCATTACGTTATGCGTTAAAAGTGATGATGGCAAAGTTGAAACAAACTGAAATATTTAGGCAAAATGAGGGGTGTTGGTGAGGTGAAGAAAAAAAAGAGTGGTTATTGCTGTTTTTCTAGCCAGATGTCAGATGGCAGTGATTTGGATGAGGCCGCTCACGAGCGGATGTTGCAGGTAAAATCTATTAAATTAAATGCATTAGATGACCTATTCAATGCCGTCACAACGCGGAGAGTAAACCGATCAAAATAGCGACATATTGCATAAGCAAACTTGCTTTAGTCGGTTACCGGCGATGTTGGGAAACGATACGTGAAAAGAGAAACGCAAAAAACGACCGCCGATGATCTATTAAATGCCGTTACAACAAAAAGGTAACTTCTACCTAATGTAATAGCGAAGCTCGTTATTAAAAAAACCAATAACGCGTACGCGTTTTTTATCGTTAAGTTTAACAAGTTTGGTATCATTTTGTTAAGTTTGCTTATTGTTAAAGCTTGTTTTCATTGGCAAATACAACAATTGAGTACAATCTTACTTTAGGAACATTGGACAAACGAGAATCGATGAAACAAAGCGAAAACAAATACGCGGAAAGGAGACTTTGGCAGCACCACTTCACAGGATTGCTCGGGATCGTTTACAGGTTTTTTTTCCTTTTTGAGCTGATGGAAACATGTGTTGAATTTAGGGAGCTGTCAGCTATGTTGAGTTGAAGAAAGAAGTAAACGTTTGGGCGCCGATAGTTGAAGAAAATCGAGTCTCGGATCAACTTGTGTTCCACGAGGACGATATGGACGTCATGAAGCCGATGATCGCCGCTGATAAAGTTAGAACCTATTCTATAAAGTAGCTAGGTACTTTTTTTTTATAGACGGCGGCTTTTTACGCTAGGGGGCCGAAGTCGGATTTGGAACGCGAGATGGCCGAAGTCTTAAAACAAAGCAAGTTCAATATGACTAATGATGCTGAATTGACCGAAGGCGAGAAGGAAATAATTCGAGCGATGGATTTGAAAGAGGTTCAACAATAATATTTTGGTTATTGAATTTGGTCTCTGAAATTTCTACATTGCTAACGCTTTACTTTTTGTTTAGGCGAAGGCTAAACTTGCTCAGATGCGAAAAATGCGAGCACTAATGAGCTACAAACAAGCCAATGACGCTCGAAAGTCGAAAATTAAGAGCAAACGGTTAGTGCGACCTTTTTAAAAAAAATTTTCGAAATTTTATTTAGGTATCACCGCATCCAAAAGAGACAAAAGCGACGCCAGCTTTTGAAGGAATTTGAAGATTTACTTTCTCGAGATCCCGAGGCCGCGAAGGAGAAGTTGAAAGAATTAGATTCACAACGGGTTTTCGAGCGAGCAACGCTGAAACACGGCAAAGGAAATGCATTCAACAAAGAGCTTCGAAAGTACGCCAGCAAGAACAAAGAAGCCGCTGCACTATTGGAGGATCATTTAAGGTTTGTGGGATCTGCTATTTGTAAATCAAAATTTCGATTAGACTTGGACGAGAACTCAAAACGAAGGCACGGGATGAAACGGACTCGGAAGCTAGCACATCAGAAGACGAAGAAGATGCCGGAACAAAGACGTTCGAGCAAATACTGAAGGTAAAGCTAAATGTTTTCGGTGTTTAATCTATTGTTTAATGTTTAATCTATTGGTTTCTAGGAATCCGCTATTGAAGCGGCTAAGGCGGCTGAAATGGAGCCTGAAGAAGAAACACCACGGATACAACTTGCGGAAGCAAAGATGACTCTTGCCAAAATGCGAGCCCAGAAAACACGCGAATTAGAGGAAGCGAAATTGCGAGGCGCCGGAAAGGTTAGCAAATGTAACGAATTTACTGTTTTTTACCGTTATATTTAGGATTTGCCGAAAAGCAAGATTTTTGAAGAAAACGAGGATTGGGAAGGTGGTGAATCGATTTCAAAGATCAATGAGAGCATAGCAAAGCAGAGCACTGGTTTGGGTGCCGAACGCTCTAAATGTATCACTAATGCTTTAGTGGAAACAAAGCCACCAAAGAAGAAGCGTATCAAAAAGGATACTACAGCTGAAGATGAAAAGAACGATTTGTTCTCTCAATCCAAACACAAAGACGTCGTTGAATTGTTCGACGAGGCTGATGAACAGATGCTCGAATTGGCCAAAAAAGTATTTGCTGTCTTTTTTAATTGACCACAAATGTTTAGGAGATTGAACGAGAAAAGCGTCGAGAGCAATTTGAAAAAGAAGATCAAATAGAAGAAACGACAAGAAAAACGAAGAAAAAGAGTAAAAAACCTACTTCCGTTGTCAACGAAGAACCTATGATTGACCCAAAGAATTTCTTGACGGTATCGTTTTCTTTTGCAAGTCTGATAAAAATTCCTTTTAGTTAGAGACAAATAACTTGAATGCACTTCCGACGGATTTTATTGAAAAAATGGATCAAGCAGACTATGGTTTGTGAGTTTGTAAAAAAATAATATGTAAAATTTTCAGATCAGAGTCAAGCCATTGCTCTTGCCTTTGCTGATGATGATGTTGTTGGAGCATTTGAAGAAGAGAAAGGAGAGGTTAATTAACTATCAGTGTTAATGTAATGATAAGATTTTAGATTGAGGAGAGGGAAAAGGGCAAAGATATCGACCTGTCATTACCCGGCTGGGGCTCTTGGACAGGCAATGGAGTTATTGAGAAAAAGCCAAAGAAAAATCGGTAATAAATCTCATTAAGGCACAATTCATGTTGTTTTAGATTTGTAATAAAGGCAAAAGGGGTCATGAGAAAGGACAAGAGTCGAGCCGGTATCATCATTTCTGAACAAACTACCCAGGCTAGTTGTGAAACTTTATTTGTAGTAGTAATTTTTTGTTCAGGGGATCACAAAGTTACAACCGAAGACCGTCCCATTTCCATATACTCGAATGGAGGATTTCGAGGCGGCCGTTCGACAACCGATTGGACGAGAATGGAATTCAGCGTCAGCTCATCAATCGATTGTTCGTCAATCTGTTAAGGCATCGGTATGTTTTGTGTTTGTTACTACTTTACGATGCTTTTAGGCTGGACGTGTCATTCGACCCCTTAACAAGAAAGACGTGCTACAAGAAGAATTTGTGGATGAACTCAAGTAAATATTATTGTTTTGCTGTTGATCACTGTACTGTTGAGTTTGATTGTTGTTTGTTGATTTGAATAAATTTTATTACTTTTCTTCAAAGCTTAAATTTTGTGGGTTTATGCCACTGAATATTTAACGATTATTCAATCGAAATGACCTTGTGGTAAAAGTTAGTTTGTTTAGAATCGAACACAATGGCGGACGACGATGATTATGGTAAATCTAGGCTCTATTTTGTTAAAGCAAACTAATTTTTAGGTGAGATGGAAGATTTCAATGATGAAGAGCCAATGGATGACCTTGGTGACATCGATCAGGAGAATGAAGATGCCGAGGGTGAACGAATTGATCTCATTGAAGTGAGTTTAATTAGTGATGCCCGGTCAAAAGTCTTACGGTCGGCATATTATAGGCTGACAAAGGCACCGCTTCCACAGAACGAGTCACCACACCATTCATGACAAAATACGAAAGAGCGCGTATATTGGGAACGAGAGCGCTGCAGGTATTTTGAATTTGTAAGAGGTTTACACTTGTTTTTCTAGATTGCAATGGGTGCGCCAGTGATGGTGGAAATTGAGGGCGAGACGGATCCGCTTGAAATTGCGAGAAAGGTTTCACTTTATCATGAGAGTTTTCCCAAAAATGTTCTTATAGGAACTGAAGGCTCGCAAAATCCCAATCATTGTGCGGCGTTACCTTCCGGATGGTTCTTTTGAAGATTGGTCAGTGGATCAATTGGCAGTTGGCAATTGGTGATTCTCTCGAAATGATCTCTATTTATCTAACTCTAATTTTGTTTTTGTTGCTGTTTTGCTATTTTACGTGAATAAAATTTTAAAGAAAGTAAACTCTGTAGTAGTGCTAACATCGATATGGAACGATTTTGTTTTTGAAATTTTTTTTTGCGCAGGAATTCCACGAAGTTTTTCATTCTGGTCAACTCTCTCTGCTGAAATGTTATGTTACTTTCAGTAAAGACTTTTCATTGATGAATCATTTGCCATCTTCACTTGGCAACACCTTTTACGGCCTACACTTTGTTTTTTGGATTTTTTTTCATTTGCTGAAGACTACGCAAAAGAAAGCTCTGCGCTCTCTCCTTTTCTCCCATTCTTTCTCTTTCTCACGCCCCATTCTTTTGCTAGCCATCGCTTTTGGTCTTGCATCAGTTTGATGCCAGATCCCCGCTTTCGTAACATTATTCGCCAATATTTAAACGTCCGCCACTTTGTTTTTCTTTTAAAGCAGCTGATTCTGTATTTACTTTTTGTTTAACGTTTAAACTACACCTTTTTTCTAGCGATGTCGCTTCGTTATTACGTCTGCGCCGAGACTGGAGATGACAGCCGAGATGGAACAAGTGAGACAAGCGCCGTTGCAAACCTTTTTCAAGCAAGTTTTTGGGTGTTTGTTAAGTTCGACCGTACATTTGGCTCTTGTATTGTTATTTTGAAAGTTTACATTTTTGTTGAGCAAACTGCAAATTAATCAAGTCTTGAAAATACGCGTGTACGGCTAATTAACCTTATTCGTTTAGGCAATGTTGCTTGCTCGATCGCCAAAGGGAGATTTTCTCGTGCGAACGAAGAAAGACGATGGCACGGCGAAATGGGAAGCTCCATCGCAAAGTGCAATAAAGAAAAACGTGAAGAAGTAAGTGGCTTTTCGTTAAAATAATATAACTGATTCTTTAGGTACGAAGCTGAAGTGAAGAAACACGAGAAAGCTCGTGAGAAAGAGGCTGAAGACAAGGATTCTCATGCTAAAGCAATTGAGGATGCTAAAAAGGTTGCTTCTTATTAAATCGTCAAACCTTAGCTTTTAGATTACTTTTGTCCAAGATGCCAGCCTACCCAAGCCAAAGTTGATTCGGATTCGTGACACCGTACAAAACCGGGATATTCGTGTTACACTAAAGGGATGGGTGCACCGTCTACGGCGTCAAGGTATCGTTGTTTTCGTAGAGTTCATTCACAGCTTTCATTTTAGGTAAATCAATGACGTTTCTGGTTCTACGCGACGGAAGCGGCTACATCCAATGCCTTCTCACGGACAAGCTTTGCCAAAGCTTTGAGGCCATCACGTTGGCTACAGAATCGTCTGTGCAAGTAGAATTTTTGGCTTTAGTCACATTAAAATATGTGTCTTAGGTTTACGGAACAATTAGCAAGCTGCCGGAGGGAAAGACGGCTTTCGACGATCACGAGATGCTAGTTGACTACTGGGAATTGATTTCTGCGGCGGTTTGTTTTTTTAAAAATAATCCATGTACAGTAAATTTAAGCCTCCCGGTGGAATCGACAACGTACTCAACGAGGAAGCTGGAGTTGACACTTTGCTTGACAACAGGTAAAGTTGATATGGTAAAGCTAGACTTTATTTTCTTTTAGGCATCTCGTGCTTCGTGGAGAAAATGCCTCAAGGGTTTTGCGCATTGGCGCCGCCGTGACTAGAGCAATGCGTGAACACTTTTATCACTCTGGATACACGGAGGTTGCTCCGCCAACTCTTGTGCAAACGCAGGCAAGTTAACGGTTAAACATCCTTAATTTATGGATCGTTTTAGGTTGAAGGAGGCTCAACCCTTTTTGGTCTTGACTACTATGGCGAGCGTACATATCTCACGCAATCATCGCAACTCTACTTGGAGACGTGTAATGCTTCGCTCGGTGATGTGTACACAATTTCACGTTCTTACAGGTTTGTATAGTAATCTCATTTTTTTTTCAAATATATATAAATCTAGGGCTGAGAAATCCCGCACCCGTCGCCATTTAAGTGAATACATGCATGTTGAGGCTGAGGTGATTGATTGAAGTTTTTCTTAGTTTGACTTAAATTTAGGTCGCGTTTGTGACTTTTGATGAATTGATGGACAAGATTGAAGACCTCGTGTGTGACACTGTGGATCGACTTTGGAGTGACGAAACGACCAAAGCTTTGATACAATTTGTTAACCCGGTAAGCTTTTAAGAAGCTTGTCGAGCTTCGAATTGTTATAAAATAATATAATTGAATCGTTTAGACATTTGTTCCACCACAACGACCTTTCAAGAGAATGGATTACGGTGACGCGATCAAGTGGCTCAACGAGCATGGAGTGAAAAACGAAGAAACGGGAGAAGATTTCAAGTTTGGTGAAGATATCCCTGAAGCTCCTGAACGACACATGACTGATACGATTGGAGTGGTAAGTGAATCAAAAAATCTTTACATTAAGGTGCCCATTTAGCCAATTATGCTCAACAAGTTCCCGGCCGGAATTAAATCTTTCTACATGGCTCGCTGTGGTGAGGGGAGCGAATTGACGGAATCGATCGACTTGTTGATGCCTGGAGTCGGAGAAATTGTTGGAGGTTCGATGAGGTATTTGTTACTTGCTTTTCAAGAAAGTAATTATTGTTTTAGGATTTGGAAGCACGATGAAATGTTGGCCGCTCTGACCAAAGCTGGAATCGATCCCAAGCCATATTATTGGTAGGTTGTGTAGGCCAATGCAGATAAGAAATAAATAACTGGAAACCAAATAACTTGTACTTTAGGTACATGGATCAACGCAAGTACGGAGGTGTTCCCCACGGCGGTTATGGTCTTGGATTGGAGCGTTTCATCTGCTGGCTGACCGACACTCATCACATTCGCGATGTCTGCCTCTACCCTCGCTTCATCGGGCGTTGCCAACCATAAAAATTGAAAAGTCATTGCGTTACAATTGTTTGTTCTTTTTACATCGGTTTAAATTATTGCTTTATGGGCGAAACTGTTATGTTTGTTTTGGGGTTTCTAGTTACAAAATCTATTCTTGTTATTTCCTTGTGATTTTAGATAAAATTCTTTTGTTCATAAATGGTTTACCTTATAATTTTGACTAAATTTCTCGAAAATGCAATTCTGGAAGTTTTGGTGGATTGCAAGAGTTGAGAGAGTCGTTACTAGGCGAGATTTTTTTTTTGTAAATAGTGATCTTTGAAAAGAAAATTGTTTTTTTGAAAGACAAATTGACTATTTTTGCACGACAATAGCATAGCCCAATTGTTGATGTTCAGAAAGAGCTACATATATCCGGCTGCCCACACAAAATTGCCTTACTTTGGGTCACGCAAAATCAACTTTAGACGAAATTGCGATTTTAAATTGAAATGGTCTGCTCATAAACGTTTTTACTTTACAATTTCAGTATTATGGCGAAGAAACATGACATCGATATCAATCATCTCAACAAAAGGTAAACGAGTTGTTAATTGGGGAAAATATGGGGGAGGGGGGGGGAAACACTCGTAAAATGCTTCACAAAGACGGATAACGTTCTAAATATTAAATAGTAATGCACAAATTCCCATAATTGAGCTATATCACAACAATAGATATCACAATCGATTTTAAGATTTGAAGAAATTAGAAATTCTCAGTCGCTTTCGATACTTGCATGGGCGGTCGGATTCAAATGCTCATTTGCTTCCTCTTCGTAGAGTGTTAACAGGAGAGGGACGACCATGAAAACGATCACAACCGCGGCGAGAAGTGCCCACACAGACCAGCCAGATTCGGGAGAACGAGCGTCGACGAAATGGAATGAACCGGGAATTCCTATAACTGTAATTGAGGTCGTTTTGGGGAAACAAAGTGAGGAAGTGAGGCAACAGAAGACCAACAGGGTTAACGAAAGTTTGGGATTAACAGATATGCGAATGGATTAGTCGAAAATTAAGACATTGTTATTTTGGCACTTTTACTAGTTAAATGTTTCCAGGCAATCTACAAAGTTCAGTTATTAAAATTTGGAATGCAAGACGTTTTAGCCATGTAACGTGCTTAATAAACCTTAGAACCCTTCAACTTTCATTGATTCCCGTAGTTGAAAGCTAAACCAACCATCTTCCGGTAACGCGTCGCGAACTTGGGCAATATTGTTGTCGGTTTTGTGAAAAATATCCTCGACTGAGGGATCACGCGAGTCCCGAAGGGATTGTGCTCGTATCAACGGAACGCGATCAGTGTACTCGTGCAATTCTTCATCGGCTGAACCTGAAAGAATTCAGATAAGAAAATTGGATAAACAACGGGCTTCTAGGGATTTAAAAATAACCTTGACGGAAGGATCTTCTGGATCTCAAAAGGATTTTAAAGCTACGCTAGTTCTTTTAAACTTTATAGCAAAGAAATAAACCCAGACCTTCAACTCCAAGATTCAACGCGTGCCTCATACGGCTCACCGGGATTTTCACAGTGCTGAGCGCAACGAATTCTTGATCACCGACCAGGTTATTCGCTCGTTTTAGCTCAGAAACCTAAAAGCAAATAAATCAAAGATTTCGGTACTCTTGGCTTTTTCAGGAACCACTTTTTTTTCGCCAAAACTACTTTTCCCGGGGTAATTGAGTACGCTGAGCACGAATAAAACATTTTTAGGGTAAATCTTTAATCAAAAACTTTTAATCAAAAAATTGCTTTTTAAAATTTTAGTATATAAATTTATAGTACTTTATAAAGTTAACAGATTTGTTTCCAAAAATTATAGACGGGGTCTTTTCCAAATTCCTGCCGCCACATAAATATCTGAGGGAAGTCTGTAAGCGGTCATTTTATAAATGAGAGTAGTGGTTTTGGACCAGTTTATTAGTTTTTTTTGTTACGTTTTAATGGAACCTTTTTCAATTTGGTTATTGTTGTTAATTTTTTAGATTTAGATAACAGACAATCAAATTTTTTATTGAAAACCGAACTTAAAATGTCATATTCGTGCTCAGCGTATTCAACTGCACCGGAAAAAGTGGTTTTAGCGAAAAAAAAAAAAGCCAATAGTACCAAGATTTCTAACCAAAACACTTACTGTGAGGGAGTATTGGAGTGCAATCTTATTCAGCGTGTCGCCCGGTTTTAGCCTTCGTTCTAGCAAAATCTAAATCGAAAGTGTAAAATCGGTATAGATAAAACGCAAAACCTTGTCTTTATAGGAACCTTTCTTCTCGAGATCGGTGGATCCAGTTCGACCGACTCGACTCCTCATCTGGATTTCGATCTGTTGCTCATCCATTACTGAAAAAAAAAAATAATTATTAGAAGTTAAAGTTCGAATGAAAAAGCTATAGAAAACATAAAAAACGCCAAAATTTACAAGGGATTAAGGTCGAAATTTGATGAAGTAGACTGAAACTGACCTTTTTCTAGTCCACTATGAGAAAACTGGAAAAATTTGCGTTAAAAACGGCTCGCTCAAGCACAGAAATCGGGGTAGGCTAATTTCCGCAATTTTTTTGCGCAACAGAGCCATTTGCGCAACTCGCCATAACTTTCTTCTAAGTGAGCCAATCTTTATGATTTTGGTTTCATTTTGTAGATCTCAATAAGTGCAACAAAATGACACCAAAATCATAAAGATCGGCCGACTTAGAAGAAAGTTATGGCAAGTTGCGGAAATTAGCCCACCCCCAGAAATCTCCAATAAGCAAAACTTCAAAAGTACCTCTTTTAAAGGACAAAATTTAAAAGTATTCACTTTGCCGACTGAATACTTCTAACTTTGTTCTTTAAAATAGGCGCTTTTAAAGTTTTGCTCATTAGAGATTTTTGTGCTCGAGCGAGCCGTTTTCAACGCGAAATTTCCTAAAAGTTCATGAAAAATGTATTTTCTTTTACAAACAGTTGAATTTTTAACACGATTCATCAGAAAAATTGTATTTGATGCGTTTAAAGCTCTCAAAAAATGCCAACACACAGGAATGTCTATTATTTTGACAAAGATCTCCCTCTTTTCGCCCACTTTTAATTTTGCGACGTCATAAACGACACGCTAATACACCGAACATTTGCGTGAATGTGTTCCTTAGTAAAAGTTGTCCGATAAGTTTAATTGCGTTTATAGAATTAAACGATTTTTATGATCTTGTACTTTTTTGTACTCTTGCCTTTGTTTTGACCTGGGTTTTCTCGTTATCGCTTCTTTTTTAGCCGAAGATGCTGACTCGTGGTGTGCGCCAGTCGATCGCTTACGGACGACAGCTCTCTTCGGAGGCAACAAGAAGGGTTGGTTTTTGAGCTTTTTGAAAGAATAAGTGAAACTTTAAAGAAAGAGATTTGGCTTGTTGAGTGAGGAAAGTAAAGAAAATATGCACAAGATATCTCTAACATCTTGCTTTAAAATATTATCGTTTAAAACTTGCTAAAAAATTGTGCTAACATTTCCAAGCTTTTTCATTTAAGCCAAAAAGGTTTATTGGCTAAGAATATTTATGACTAAGACAAACTTATAAACACGTTTTAAAGTATCTTTTAAGGTAACTCTCATCCCTGGAGATGGAATTGGCCCCGAGATCTCGAAAGCTGTCCAAGAGATTTTTGAGGTTTGTCTTTCTGGAAATGAAATCAAATTATCGCAACAAATTCAATTTCTTTAGGCTGCCAAAGTTCCGATCTCGTGGGAGCCGGTCGACGTGACGCCAGTGAAAGGACGAGATGGAATTTTCCGCATTCCACAACGTTGTATCGACTTGATGCATGAAACTAAGGTTTAAAGTTTCAATAAAATGGTGAATTTTATTTTTTTAGGTTGGTCTTAAGGGCCCACTTGAAACCCCAATTGGAAAAGGACATCGTTCTCTTAACTTGGCCGTCAGAAAGTTTGTGCTTTATCAATTGCTTTTCAAATATTTCTTTAGGGAATTCAATTTGTATGCCAACGTTCGCCCTTGCCGTTCTCTTGTTGGACACAAGACTCTCTACGATAATGTCGATGTGGTGACCATCCGTGAGAACACAGAAGGAGAATATTCAGGAATTGAGCATGAGGTGGGTGTTGGTTAGCAATTGCTAATAGCTCTGTTTGACTGAGAATCACTCAAAGTTGCATTCAATTCTCACCAAAACTTACAATATAATTACAGTATATCAAAAATCTATTAAAAGCAACATACCATGTAAAAAAGTTTTTCAAATTTTTGAATTTAGGTCTCTCCCGGTATCATGCAATCGATCAAGTTGATCACTCAAGAGGTTTGATCAAAATTGAGTTTGACGTTATAAAGTTTTTTGTAGGCTTCTCATCGTGTCGCCAAATACGCCTTCGAGTATGCCAAACAAAATGGAAGAAAACTCGTCACCGTTGTCCACAAGGCGAACATTATGCGAATGTCGGACGGACTCTTCTTGAACTGTTGTCGCGAAGTGGCCAACGATTATCCGGAAATCAAATTCAAGGTATCGTTTTGGTGCATTTAACTCTTCAGACCTTAAATTAACATTGGTCACCGTTTAGATCCGAACACATTAAAATGCAAAATCGCAAAAGATATTGATAGATTTGTTTTATTAGAAAACCCCTTCCAATTTTCTAGTTTTAGGAAGCCTATCTTGACACCGTGTGCCTCAACATGGTCCAAGACCCAAGCCAATACGATGTGCTCGTGATGCCAAACTTGTACGGAGATATCCTCTCCGACTTGTGTGCTGGTCTTATCGGTGGGCTCGGAGTGACTCCATCTGGAAACATTGGCGAGGGAGCGGCAGTCTTTGAGTAAGTTTTCCACAAGCTAGTTTGTAGGCAGCGCTCGGTGATTCCTTCAAATTTATGAATGCTATCTTTAGATCTGTGCACGGAACTGCCCCCGATATCGCCGGACAGGACAAGGCCAACCCGACCGCTTTGCTTCTCTCGTCGGTGCTGATGTTGCGGTGAGTTTAATTCTTTTCTATAAGACTTGATTTATTTGCCCTATACATGTGTATTTTTAGTTACATGGAGTTGAACAGATATGCTGACCGAATTGAGAAGGCGTGCTTTGATGCTATTGCTGACGGTTAGTGATTTTTTTTATTGATTAACCACTTCAACAGACTTATTACTGAAAAGACCAAAATTCGCAGATTAAAATTAAAATTGAGGAAATATTTCTTTTAAATGACAAGCTAAACGGCAATAAGTGTACCAAATTTGCCTAACTTTCAGCATCTAACATTTTGCATTTAGGCTCTCATAAGACTGGCGATCTTGGCGGTACTGGAACTTGTACGTCGTTCACCCGTGATATCTGCGCTCGAGTGAAAGATTTGGATTGAATGAACGACCGTTTACCTTAGTTTGTGAATCGATTCGTATTTTGTTTAATTTTCTATGTAAATTGTGTAAATTGTAGTCTAACTTGGCTTTATTAGTTTTCTAGGGTAGTTTTTGTTATTCGACTTTTTCCGGCCATATCAACGGCACATCGATTTAAAATTGCGCCCTATTTTATTACTTTTTGTAAAATCACATTTGGTCCTACTTTATCTTTACCTTTTTCAGAATATCTGTGTATTTGCCTCCATATATATTCAGATAGTCATCGACTGAAACTATTGTATAACCCTACTCGTTTCTTTTTACTTTTCTAGTAGTTCTATCGGTCTTCTAGAAATAGGTTATTCTAATTACATTTATCTTGAGAAGCCGCGCTAAAGTCAAACCTGATTTTTATTGAAGACGCTAGGCATAATTCAGGTGACCCATTTATTTTAATACCGCTTTTCTCCTTTTTTTATTTTGTTTTGCCTTCCAGAGATTTCTATATTCGTCGCTAAGAAACGTTCTTTTTAAATGTGTAAATAAAGAATGCTGGAAATGGATAAAAGGACTTTCTAAAAAGTACGCAAAAAACAAGCTTGAATCATAAGAAGCCCAGTTTCGTCTTTGAATTTTGAACAAAGATAAGATGAGAAGATTCCTCTTCAGAAAGAACAAAACAGTCAATCATTTGACTCTCTAGCTTCTTGGAGACAAACTATGGAAAGAGAAATGAGAACGAATCTTCTCCGTCTTTCAAAGTCGAAATCATTTCAGTTTTGACAAAAGCAAAGAAAGAAATACAATTCGAAACATATGCTTTTATGAAACTTTTGGATGGACAACCTGAATGAACTCCGACATCCGAAAATCGTTTTCTTTTATGGTCCTAAGATCAAAGAGTATTGGACGCATCTCTATCATTGTTGATAATAGAATATTGTGAAAGAGGGATCGCTATTGAATGGCTGAATTTGCATAGCAATCAAAATTCTAGAAAATTTTTCTATGTATAACTCCTTCCACAAGCTTCCACAAGCTCTGAAATGTCAAAATTTGAATTCTATGCTCTAAAATTACCTAGAAAAACAAATTTTGGAATGGAAATTGGTTAATATTAGTTTTTTAGAGCTTTTTAGAGATTTTTAGAGCTTTTTAGAGATTTTTAGAGCTTTTTAGAGCTTTTTTAGAACGCGAAACAGGTGCGGCGATGGGCTGGGTGCGCAAAAAAAGGTTGCATTTGTCCCACTCTTGTAAATTTGGCCCGTAAATTTATGTTTATTAAGGTATTTAAACGTGCTCTGTTGAATAAAAAAAAAAGAATTAGAGCTCTAGCATGCTTTTAACTTAGGATAAAGCACTTTTCTTGGGTGGAGTACTTGATGTGAAACGTGGTGTATCAAATTTTTTCAAAGGAAAAGCACATAAAAGGTTTAAATAGAAAAATTGCTAAATTGCAATAAATACATAAATTGCTTTTTGAATTTGTTTTCGATTTTTGAAACAATGAAATCTATTATTTACAAAATTCTCTTTTTTCATCGATAAGGAGGACACTGGTTGAGGACTCCCGTTGCATCACAAGTTCCGTTCAGAGCATTCTATAAATTGAATTGAGTAAGTCACTAGCTAGATAGTTTAAAAGATATTTCAGATAATCCCTGGGTACAAATTCACAGCTTCTTTTTGGAGCATCATCATCTAATTTTTGGAAATAGCTTCTTTTTGGATCATCTAAAGAAAATCCCCATGATAAATGACTGAAGAAATGTTCTTTGTGCGGCCGCGTAATTGCTCGGGATCTGGCGGATTTTCTCCGTATACATATAGCCCTATTTCATACCATTCAAAAGCCAAAAATCTCCTCAATAAAACTACAGTCGAACCTCTCTATAACGAACCTCGATATAACGTAAACCTCTCTATAACGTAAGGCGTGACCGGTCCCGGCCGACGTTAAGCTATATAAAACGGCACTCTATATAACGTAAACCTCTATATAACGTAAGCTATAGCCGTCCCGTGAGTTACGTTATAGAGAGGTTCGACTGTATATCAAAAAGTTAACAATAAGAAAATCTCTAGACAAAGTTATCACCCTTAAAAGCAGGATTACGCTTTCAAAACCAGAAACAGCTTGCCAAAAACCGATTAACTTCAATTTTATCTGAAATATCCAAAAGAGATTATGAATAAGATATTGAGTAAAGAATGATATTAGGTACGTAAAAGTTATTCGATTAGTTACAGTCATGTGCAAAAGTCTTTTCACATTCGATTTTCTAAATCATTTTCATCATTTTCATCATTTTCATCATTTTTCTTCGATAAAGTTCATGGCGCTCTTTTAAGCTATTAATCGTTTTAGTTACACAAATATATATATGTCGTAACCGTTTACGAAATTCAGCCGCTAACGAATGATTCGTTAACGGCTAGTCGCTAACGAATGAAATTTTTCGCTAGCCGGCTAGCCGATTACGTCAACTCACAAAAGATTAGGACACACCGGCCGGGATCTGATGTAGAAAGAATTATCACGGGATCTCAAAGGAAATACTCGAGATTTTTATCAAACTTTGCCCAGAATGTGAATTAAAGAAGGGAACGCCAAAAAAGGAGTTGTTGTGAAGCCGATCATAACGATCAAAATGCAAAATGAACGCTGCCAAGTCGACTTAATTGATCTTCAATCGGTTGCGCATGCATTTTAGTTGATGTTTTGTTTGTTATAAACGTTATTATGTTATAGATGTTAAATGTTATAAATTTTATTTCACTTGTTGTGATTAGTTTGCTGATTTGCGTTTTGCATAAATAGTTTGAAATCAAAAACTCATTTGAATCGAGCCATGTTCGCAGAAGCCGTTTACAAATTGTACACGGCTAGCGATCGTAATCGGCTAGCCGCTAACGAATGATTCGTAATCGACTAGCCGCTAACGAATCATTCGCAATCGGCTAGCCGCTAACGAATCATTCGCAATCGGCTAGCCGCTAACGAATCATTCGTTAGCGGCTGAATTTCGTAAACGGCTACGACATATACAATTTATTTACACAAACTTTATCGCTATACAACACTTATTCATTGAGAAAAAAATATAATTGTCAAAACACCCCTGAAAATCGTGATGCAAAAGTCTTTTCACAAAAAACGAAATTAAGCTTTAATCAATATTTAGTCGCTCCTCCTTTTGCCGAAAGTACTTCTTTAATACGAGTAGACATCGATGCAATTAATTCATCAAGAATTGCAGCTTCAATCGTCCTCCAAATTTTTCTGATGTAAAACCATAGCTCGACTTTACAATTGAATCGTTTTCCTCGCAATTTTGATTTCAAATAAGCCCATAAATTCTCAATAACATTTAAATCCGGTGCGAATGGTGGAGCTTTGATTAAAGAAACGTGATTGATTCCAAACCATCCCGGTAAATGTGCTTTTCCTCCATTCGAAAGAGAGAAAGAAAGAAAATTGATGGAACTTTTTAGAAAATTGAACGTGAAAAGACTTTTGCACATGACTGTAGTTTAAAAGTTTAAAGTACTTTAAAGTTATTTAGAAAAATGACTTCTGTTTTTTTTTTTTGGAAAATAGCTTGGATAGCTTAGCTAAATAGCTACAAGTGATCTACAAGTGTCGATTGATTTCCGAGCAATTTTTGACTACCAGGACGTCACAAATCCTTTTTGAAACCATGTTTTTCGGAAAGAACGCAAAAAAATGAGCAAGAAAAAGTTGTTTTTGACTAGTTAAAAGAAGTTATATGCACGATTTTGACGAAATTCTCTCACACTCACCACAGCAGCCCGATCCGAATTGCATTGAAAGACGAAAGCGTTGAAATCATTGCATCCCAATTGATAGACTGCCGCCTTGCAACCAATATAACGATTGAAAGCACTGGAAAATGATTTTTGTGACTCGAATTCTTCATTTGTTAGTGGATTTTCTTTAATTTTCTTGAGCATCACGAAAAACCTACGGACAAACGTCACCGTCAATGAGTTCGGAGTTGAACAAGTCAATCGAGCATTGCTGAACCGCTGAAAAATCGGCAAAGAAAAGTGAATCTTTTTACCGCAATATCTCCATGTGATTGATCGTAGGTCGAGGTTAAACAATCGAAATATTTGGTCCAAACTAAATCGGGCAATAAGATTTCAGATGTTGGAGTCACCACTAACCGACAAGGCCTTCTGTGCATTGGTAATTGACCGAGAAAAGATCCATCCAATACTGTGCTCCGGCTAAATGGTTTATCCAGAATCGTGCACAATTATGGAAACGCGGTTTTTCGACTATAACTCAAGGCCCAATTATTCAACTCACCTAATTTTAAATCTATCGAAATTTCGGCTCTTTCCCTGAATCGTGGTTCTTTTAAAGTTTCGTGGTTCTTCTAAAGTTTCGTGGTCTTTTTAAAGTTTCGTGGTTCTTCTAAAGTTTCGTGGTCTTTTTAAAGTTACGTGGTTCTTCTAAAGTTACGTGGTCTTTTTAAAGTTTCGTGGTTCTTCTAAAGTTTCGTGGTTCTTCTAAAGTTTCGTGGTCTTTTTAAAGTTACGTGGTTCTTCTAAAGTTACGTGGTCTTTTTAAAGTTTCGTGGTTCTTCTAAAGTTTCGTGGTTCTTCTAAAGTTTCGTGGTCTTTTTAAAGTTACGTGGTTCTTCTAAAGTTACGTGGTCTTTTTAAAGTTTCGTGGTTCTTCTAAAGTTTCGTGGTCTTTTTAAAGTTTCGTGGTTCTTCTAAAGTTTCGTGGTTCTTCTAAAGTTACGTGGTCTTTTTAAAGTTTCGTGGTCTTTTTAAAGTTTCGTGGTTCTTCTAAAGTTACGTGGTCTTTTTAAAGTTTCGTGGTCTTTTTAAAGTTACGTGGTTCTTCTAAAGTTACGTGGTCTTTTTAAAGTTTCGTGGTTCTTCTAAAGTTTCGTGGTCTTTTTAAAGTTACGTGGTTCTTCTAAAGTTACGTGGTCTTTTTAAAGTTTCGTGGTTCTTCTAGCAATCTTCTTGCTTTCTTGTTAAACTTTCAAAGAACCACGAAACTTTGGAAAGACCACGATTTAGGGAAAGAGCCGAAACTTCAAGTTAATTTCTGCGGTTAATTTCTTAAAATATGTGCAAATCCTGTCAAAAAACGATTCTGCCGAGAGGTTGGCTCTAAAATTCGAAGTACTATAAAAAGCGTAACACTGTTTTTTTTAAACTAAAAATTGAAATTGACTACAGAAATTAACTTGAAATTTCATATAAATATGAAATTAGGGAAATCGGATAATTGGGCGTTGAGTTAGAGTCAAAAAATTGAGTTTCGCTAGTTGTGCGTCACTGTAAAATGGTTCTTTAATGAGTTATTTTTTTGACTTTGACTAAATCCGTCAAGATGTTTAAAGTTGTAAAGTTAGACATTTGACATTGCTAGAGAGGAAACTCTTATGAGTGATATTAAGTTTTTAAAGCAATTCAAACCTACCATAGGTGAAAACTTGCTCGACACAGCTCTGATTTAGCAGGTTCATCGAAGAGAGGCAATTGTAGAGTTGTGCGTTGATTCTAAACAAGAAAATGTTTTCGTTATGACAACTGAGAGATAGAGAGACAATTGAGATTAAAAGAATTGATTAAAAAACAAAAGGAAAGCGAAAAGCTGTTACCTGCAATTACCCGGCAGTCCATCGACGCCTCCCTTCTTGATTCGAGCCTCTCGCGTCGATTGAAATTCCACATACGTCGGGTAGGCACCAATATCTAAGAATGGGAAACTTGTACGTTTTTTACATGAAAACTTTTCGCGAAACGACTTCCTGACCAGCCTAATACCTTCCGACTAACAAACAAATAAACAAAATCAAAAACAAAATCAAAAACAAAATCAAAAACAAAATCAAAAACAAACTTTTAATAACGTTTTAGCCGTTTGCCTCAAAATAGGGATCATAACAAGAAGAGATCATTCTTTGAGAGTTGCACGCTTAGGCTTAGGCTTAGGCTCAGGCTCAGGCTCAGGCTCAGGCCCAGGCTCAGGCTCAGGCTCAGGATTTGGTCGAACTAAGAAACACATTGAGGATAATGTTCAAAAAGAAACCTCTTTAATACCCAAAGAAACCGCAGTAACTATTGAAAAGAAAGTTGAAGATGATCGAAAAATTGATGAGGAAAAGGGTGATGGAGAGATGGGTGAAGAGGGGAGAAAGTGAGCTATTAAAGGAGGGGGGAAAGTGAGTTGATCAAGTAGATAATCAAGTAGATCAAGTAGATCAAGTAGACCAAGTAGAAATCAGTAGGAAAACTTTTGTAGAGTCTTATCTTGCCGATCCGTTTTTAGTTGTTTAAAACCAACTCACAGATTGATGCGAATAGTGATAGGTTGAGATTGTGAATAGAAGAGAAAACACTGAGAAAATGAATGCTAAAATGATTTTTTGAGAGTAAATTCATTGAAAACACTCACCCGGTTTTAAGAATTTCATTTCCTGAAGAAACAGATGCGAAAGAATCTTTAATTTTTAACTTCCGTTATCGGTTGGATTTTTCTGACCTTTTTACCGAAAAATGTAGTTAGTGAAGATAAGAAAGTGGAGAAATTTCAGCTGCTTGGTTCTATTTTGATTAAAAATCAACGCAGAAACGAAATTGGATTCAAAAAAAAAGCACTCTTTAGTTTAGTTTCAGTCGAAATTCGTCATTCAAAAAAACAGAAAAACTCTGTTGCCTCAAAAGTGAGTTAAGTCTTTCTCTTTTTAAAATTTCAAACAGTTTTTATGAGAGTTGACTGGATTAATTGGCCAATCTGCAGAAATCATTGAAACGTAATTGTACAGACCCATTTTCTGTGCCATTCCTCGAGCCGATTGGTTAGGGTTTAATCTTAGACGATCGCGCACTTTCTTGACATTAGCCGGAGTAACCGCTGTTCGTTTTGCACCTCTTCCAGGGCGATCAGATCCCTGGATCGATCAGAAACTGTGCCCAGAGTTTCATAACGTTGAATGGTTCGAGAAACGAGCCTTCTGGGGACATTCAGGCGCTTTGTGATCTCGCTCGCCTGAACACGCTGCTCAAGGATCGATTGTCGATGTGGAGACGCTTTCACCATTCCTGAAAACAAAAAATGCATTGAAAGTTAGTAATCATACCATAAAATAAGAAAAATACACAAAAACCATAAAAAAAGGTAAGCAAAAAGTGAAATGGGGCTCATAACATAATACGACGTTGTTGCGGTAATTCTTGGTCACCCTGTAAAAGTAAACGTACGATTGACGTTGTTACGAAAACGTTGATACGATAATTCTTGAATATCGTGCTTTGATACAGCAATCTTTAAATAACTGTATCTTCTTGATGTCCTGAACACTATTCCTAGTGTGCCTATTCCTGCAGTGTGCCAGAAGAAAGCGTTTCTGCGAGAGCACAAAGCAGAGACACTACACTTTGATGCACGTTAAACTCTTTTTCAAGCACAAACAGTACTTACATAGGGAAAAAGGGTCATTCCTCTTTGCCTCTCTCTTGTCCCGCGCCGCAAATTCGTTACCATGGTGTTCTCTCCAAATACACACAGACAATTATGGCAAGGGTTTCAGCTTTTTGGCTAACTGTTTAAAAGATATTTAAAAGATTTTTTAACCTTACAATTAGTTTTAAAGAAATACTGAGATACTTTATTTTGCTAAATTTCATTTCGCCAAAAATTCATTTCGCCTAATTTGACCAAAAATTCATTTCGCCAAGATTCATTTCACCAAGACATTTCTCATTTTATTATCTTTATATTTACGAATTAGAATGAATGAATGAATGAATGAATGAATGAATGAATCAATTCTTTATCTCTACATGTACACTACTGGACAATGAAATACATATTTGAAAATCGATCGTCACTTTCGCGCGTCTGTAACTCCCTTGTCTTTACCGTATTTCTAAATATTAATATTACCATTGTGTAGCCCTTGAAAAGAGCTTTCAGAAAATGTATAACACTAATAGTTTAAACTCAAAGACAAGGGAGTTACAGAGGCGCGAAAGTGACGATCGTTTTTCGCATATGATATTTCATTGTCCAGTACTGTATCTTGAACATTTGTTTTAAATGAAAGTAGCACTTTTTCGAACAGGCCCCAAGAACAGACCATTTCTTGAAACGCAGTGATGCACCCGGTTTCGAAATCGGTTCGAAATCGAAATCGAAATCGAAATTCGAAACTCTGAGGCTTTGCAGTTGGACACGCTTAAAGGGGGTATTAATCGCGGCCGGGTGACGATAAAAATTTCTTTACGGCAACCACCTGTTTTTTTATTTCAATATCGCTGATTTTATTATAAAAATAATAAAAATCACCCGACTAGAGTGATTTGATGGGTTTACAAATTTTTGGAGACGCTGTAAGACTTGGAGAAAAACAAGATCGTCACTCATCAGACACCTCAGCACAGTCTAGATCGATTGAGTTTTAATTGCAGATAAATTTAAAAGCAAAATAAAAAGCACAAAAAACAATAAAAATAAATTGTTAATCTATAATTCTTCCTCTTGCTCACTTTCATCTTCGCTCAAGTACAGCAGTTCCTCAAATCGGCTTCCTATCTTATCAATTTCCAGCCCATTTTCACCAGAAGTGACTGGATCTCCTCCACCCTAGGACGTCTTCAGCGCTTTGATTGACACAATTAGATCTTTTTTCCATTTGTGGTCGACTGTGGTTTTATTAGGTTGTCCAATAAGTAATGCGTGTTACTTATTTCGAAAATATTGCGAAATAGCTTCGAGCAAATATATGCTCTTTTTAATCATCAGCATCTTGTGTTTATTTTTGTATATTATTTTATTCATTTGCCTTTGTTTTATAATAGATATGTTGCTTTGCAGATGAAAGACAAAAAGTTTGTTGTCCGCGCATCAATGCTGTATGATTTCAAACGAGGTAAAACTGCAGCGGATTGCCATCGAACTATCTGTGCCGCATTTGGAGAGGATTCAATTTCAATCAGCCAGTGCCAGCGCTGGTTTAAACGATTTGCGGACGGAAACGAGTCGTTAGAGGACGAGGAACGCGCTGGAAGGCCAGTCGTTTTTGATAACGAAGCTTTGCACCATTGAGTCTGATCCAACTCAAACCACTCGTGAGTTGGCCGAATTATTTGGTTGTTCCAAATCAACAATCGACAATCATCTCCATGAGATTGGAAAATTTAATCGATGCGGAAAGTGGCTTCCCCACAAATTGAGTGAAGCGAATAAAGCTACTTGAGATTGAGATTGAGAAGCTTGGATGGTCGACTGTCCCACATCCGCCGTATAGTTCAGATCTGGCTCCATCTGATTTCCATTTGTTCCGTTCGATGGCGCACGCTCTTGGAGAACACAAGTTCAAAAGTGTTGACGAGGTGCAAAAATGGCTCGACAATTTCTTCTCATCGAAACCAGCTTCATTCTATTATGACGGACTTCACTCTTTGCTCGGACGATGGAGAAATGTTGTTGATTGTTGTGGAGAATATATCGATTAATAAAGTTCTCTTTTGTTAATTTTGTGATATTTTGAAAATCGTGTCAAAACACGCATTACTTATTGGACAACCTAATAGTTTTCTCAAATAGGTGCCTTTTAGAAAACGCATTACTCGAGAGGAACACACTCTAGTAGATAGCTTTGGGTGTTTTGATGGCCTTTTGCATTAAACGTTGCGTCTAAACATAAAATCTCCATCTGGAAAAGGCATCTAGAGATGTTAAAAACCAAAAGTGTAGATCGAAAGTCTAAAGAAAACAAAAAGAAAACATAATGTCTGACTTTTGCTTTACTTTCGCACTTACCTTGTAGATGAACTACGCGAGCCTTGCAGCGTCTCCAAAAATTTGTAAACCCATCAAATCACTCTAGCCGGGTAATTTGAATTCTTTTTATAATAAAATCAGCGATATTAAAATAAAAAACAGGTGGTTGCCGTAAAAAAATTTTACCGTCACCCGGCCGCGATTAATACCCCCTTTAAGGGAACCGTAAAATCACTACAGCAATTGTTTTCATTAAAATAACAAAATATTTCTTTTATTTGGGCTGTAGACTGGGTTTTACAATATTTCAACTGCAAATTAACTCAATTTCCAGATAAATATTCAAATTTTATACTAAAATCGGTACTTTTCCTATAACGGGGGGATTTCTTTCTCTGCACCTTATTGGCGCAGAGAAATTGGTTTATTTAGACTCAGTAAATTTGTTTTTCTATGTGTTCTCTGCGCGTCACGTGGCTTCCGGCGCCTTTAAAAAAACGCAGGCCACTTCCCAGTTGACCCAGGCCACTTCCCGGTTGATGCAGGGCACTTCCCAGTTGATGCAGGCCAGTTCCCGGTTGACGCAGGCCACTTCCCGGTTGATGCAGGCCACTTCCCAGTTGACCCAGGCCACTTCCCGGTTGATGCAAGCCACTTCCCAGTTGATGCAGGCCAGTTCCCGGTTGACGCAGGCCACTTCCCGGTTGATGCAAGCCACTTCCCAGTTGATGCAGGCCAGTTCCCGGTTGACGGCCACTTCCCGGTTGATGCAGGCCAGTTCCCGGTTGATGCAGGCCAGTTCCTGGTTGCGCATCATGGGCTAGTACGAATGTCACCTACGGCGCTGCCGTAGTTGGCACGAGTATGGGGAAAAATCCCCCCCGTTATAGGGAAAGTATCCTAAAATCCATCATTTTGTGAGTCGATTTTTGAGTTTTCAAAACAAAAACTCAAATCTTTTACGATATTTTACATCAGTTTTTACGTGGATTACTGGATTCCATTCTCCATCGAAATCGTAATTCCATTATCCATTATCCATCCCCTAGAATGTCGAAAACGAACGAGGAAAAGGGTGACCCGAGGAGGACGTATCTCTTGAGGTTTTTCACCATTTCATCTTCACCGCATAACCAATCAACAATTCTCAGAGTTGCCTCACACATCCTCTCGCTGAACATCGTCGAAGAGAAACTGAAACAAACGTCGGCTTTGGATGCATTTTGCGATGGACGGGATACGTTGTTGACAATTGCGAGAAACGATCAGGTGATGGGGTTGAGTGACTTGTGAACTGGTGAACTGGTGAACCAGATTCTCCTTATTGAATTTTGCGTTTCCTCGTTTCCTATTGAGATCCTTTTCACCATCCCAACCAACCAACTAGAAGGGTTACTGTAAAATCTAACGATTGGGGTTGAGTAATCTAACAATGGTAAAGGTAAACGAGTCACGCTGTAAAGCGCTAGTAAGCGCTAACGTTCGTGCAAGTCGGTCAGACTGGATAAAGAGTTACTGTAGAGAACTTAAAGTCATTTTTCTGCAAAATGAAACAAATCAATCTTTCTATTAAGCAGATTTCTCTATCTAAGAATACAGTCTCTATCTCTATCAGTATTTCAAAAAATAATCTATTTTGATTCTCAGAAAGGCGTCGAAATGTCGACATCGTCAAAAGATGTCTCAACTCCATCACAAGGACGAGTCGTTTTTTACAAGAACAAACCTGGCCCGCTTCCAATGGACACTTTTAAACAGGTGATTCATCTCAAAGAACTCATCAGTCTCAGCTTTTAAGCTATCAGCTCCATTTTAAATTGCGCATTCGTTAAAGAAAACGCAATTTTCACTTGTACATTGTACCAGCTGCGTTGGGCTTCCGTTGGGCTTCCGGGGCTTCCGATATCCGTGCGGATATTCTATCTAGAGGTACTGAGGGCACGTAGCACAAATCTGATTGCAGATTCGGATTCCTCACCCCCGAAAACCCCGAGTACAAATTTTCAGCTTCCTAACTCACTTCCTTGTAATTTTACGTTAACGTAATTTGTATTGTCGCGTAGGCGTGACGGACGGACGGACGTTTTGTTTTTTTTTGCATATTCATACTGATATTCATATTGCATATTCATACATATTTTTGCATATTTTTGCATATGCTTATTTTTTGCATATTCATACTGAAGCCAAAATTCGAGACTAGTTTGACATCGAAGTTTTCAACAGCTTAAAAGGCTTTTCTCGCGGGGGGCTAAGATGAGCTGATGGTTTAGGGGATAACGTGCTTGTATATGTCGTAGCCGATGAAGGATTTCAGCCGAAGAAGTCTCAAAAATTAAATCTTGAGTTATGTATTGACTCAAGTCAATACCACAAACTCAAGCTCTCTAAAAGGCGCTTAAAAGCTAAAAACGTATTCTAGTTGCAGTTGCATTTTGCATTTTTCGACCAAAATAAACAATAATACCAAAAAGCGAGTTTATAAACACTAATAAAAAAACAATAATACCACCGGTTCACGAGTTCTTTGACCTAAAAGCAAACTAAGACGAGCTCCTTTCCGTTGTCGGACTAAAGAATTTTTGGGGCTCCAAACGTTCCGAATATTTCCATTAGATGATCGACACCTTCAAATTGTGTTTTCCTTTGCAATGCCCGCAAAACGACGAACTTTGTGAAATGATCCTGGTAGACCATCAAAAACTTGAATTCTCCATCGGAAACGGATTGAAGATCGATTAAATCCGTGCCTTTCGGAATGACGAAAAGGGCCCTTTTATAGCCTTTGGTTATAGTATGATAAAATGTGCACTCTTTAGAATGCGTTTTTAGCTTTTAAGCGCCTTTTAGAGAGCTTGAGTTTGTGGTATTGACTTGAGTCAATACATAACTCAAGATTTAATTTTTGAGACTCCTTCGGCTACGACATATACAAGGCGAGCTAGGCATTCTTTGCTCGGGTTCGAGTCCCGTCTCGCGAATCTTTTTGATTTTAACGAATTGGCGATTTTGTTGTATTTTGTTTCTTTTCCTTCTATATTTCAATAAATATAGAAAAAGAATAATAAAGAAGATAATCTTTGAGCGTCTGCCGATTGGCGATGGCGAGCTGGGGTACTTCCCTTGTCCCGTTCCCATTCTGACTTGATTTAATTGTAAAAGTTGGCCTGGATTTCGTTCTATTCTTACTATTGGTCTTGTCCGATTTTGATCTCAACAAAACTAGTAAACTAGTGAAATAGAAAACTAGTGAAAAAGAAAACTAGTGAAATCAACTTATTTCCCAATCTCAGATAATCAACATGGTGACCGTGAACGGCCCAGCGAATCAAGTTTTTCTCAGCTCGGTGCAACAGGTTTTCTTTTGAAGCTGAGCATACTGTTAGCGAATATTGAATTCTAGGTGTTCGGAAAGAATAAAGAAAATGGATCAAGACAGATCGAGGCGGCCGTTTCCCAATTGGAGGACTCTCTTTTGGCCACCGTTCAACAGAATGCATCATCGCCTAGATGTGAGAAAAAAAATCAAAAATCAAATACAACCGTGCACTATAATTTCACCTCTCTCTAAATTTGGTTCCTTATCTCTACAAATATGGTTCCCTATAGAAATAACCCATTTTTATGCAAATTTTATCTCCAGCTGGCTATGGTTCATTGAAAGACGAAGTGAAAGCGATTTTGGCGACGAGTGACGCAAAAAATGAACCGTTACGCGATCTTTTTAAACCGCTCAACGAGGCCATTCAAACGGCGCAGGTTCGGCACTATGAAAAGATTTTTATTTATCGACAAAAATTAAAATTAAAATTAAAATTGAAATTAACAATTAAAAGTGAAAATCAAAACTAATCTGCACACGCACGAGAACGATTAATTACTTGAAAAATGCGGTTTGGCATTGAAGTGACGAGGTTTTGAGTTTTAAGAGATGGACGTCGCTGTTTTAAGAGACGTCGCTGTTTTAAGCGTCGCTCGCTGCCAAATGCCGAAATCCATCTACTTTTTGTTTGATGTCTGTCTTTTTGTCTTTCTACCGTAATCTTGTCTGTCTTTTTCTCTTTCTACCGTAAGCTTGTCTGTCTTTTTGTCCTTCTACCGTAATCTCGTCTGTCTTTTTGTCTTTCTACCGTAGCCTTGTCCGTCTTTTTGTCTTTCCACCGTAATCTTGTTTGTCTTTTTGTCTTTCTACCGTAGTCTTGTCTGTCTTTTTGTCCTTCTACCGTAATTTTGTCTATCTTTTTCTACCGTAATCTTGTCTGGTTTTTCTCTTTCTACCGTAATCTCGTCTGTCTTTTTGTCTTTCTACCGTAATCTCGTCTGTCTTTTTGTCTTTCTACCGTAGCCTTGTCCGTCTTTTTGTCTTTCCACCGTAATTTTGTCTGTCTTTTTGTCCTTCTACCGTAATCTTGTCTGCTTTTTCTCTTTCTACCGTAATCTTGTCTGTCCTTTTCTACCGTAACCTTGCCTGTCTTTTTCTCTTTCTACCGTAATCTTGTCTCTATTTTTATCTAATCTATTCAATTTTTATCTGATTCTGTGAGGGTTCACAAAAGATATCGAAAGATACAAAAGTGAATAGATTCGATAAAAATAAAGACAAGATTACGATAGAAAGAGAAAACGGTTTAGAAAACAGATTCGCGTTTGTAATCTGTAATAAACTGGAATCACTGTAGGAACAAAGTAAAGAAATGAATGGGAACGAATTTGAAACCGAGAAGGAATTGAACGCTCGACCTTTTGCTTGCCGTGCAATTGCTCTAACCACCGAGCTATCGGCGCCTTCTTCGCGCAAGAAGAAATAGGAAAGACAAGGAAGAGAAAGAAAGAAAGAAAGAAAGAAAGAAAAAAGGAAAGAAAGAAAGAGATAAATAATAGTACTCTCAGGGCGGTCAAATCGAGGAGATCGGGACATTGGTGGAATCGATGGAGGATTGTGTGGACGGATTGTGGAGAGGAACGGATTATGGAGAGACAAAATTGGCGAGATTCATCCATTCTTGCGGTACGACTGTTTTCTGATAAGTATTACTGGTGACCAAAGCTTAGCGTTGGTAAGAATAAGATACTTTTCAGTTATTAAACTTAGTTAACTGTAGTTATTAAGCTAGATTCACGTTTTAGCCGATTTCTTGATCGAGACGATTTCCGAGCGTTTCGACGATTCGTTGTGGGTTGACAAGAATTGTGTTGATGGTTTGAATGTCTCACTGCAAGCGGCACAACAATGGATTGACACTGTCAAGTTAGTGAAAAGCTGAGGCTTGAATTGCAAAGGTAATTTCTTTTTAGGTTGAACACCACTCAAGTCTGGGCTCGTGGTGTTGACGGGAATTGGCGAGGTGGTGAAGTGAAAATGCCATACATGGAGGGTTTCGTGAAAAGGCTTGAAGAGGTACAAGATACCGTAAAAACTCTAATAGAACAGCGCTCTATAGAAGCTTAGCGTAGTCTAGGGTCAACTTTACTCTCAAATCGAGGTCAACTTAACTCTCAAAATAAACCCTCATATCTTGGCACCAGTGCGTTTGTTTTTGCGCGCTTTGGTATCAAATTATAGTAGAAAGATAGAGCTATTTTTTTGTGATATAACACATTATTTTAGCATTAACCAGTGCTTAGAAAAAAGTGATTAAAAACCGGCTCTTGAAAAGCGACGAAAAATCGGCTTTTTTTTGCTACTTTTCAATCACTTTTTTCTAGGCGCTGGTTAATGCTAAAAATATGTGTTATATCACAAAAAATAGCTCTATTTTTCTAATATAATTTGATATTAAAGCGCGCAAAAACAAACGCACCGGTGCCAAGGTATGAGCGTTTATTTGAGAGTAAACTTCAATTACGCGACACTCCTATAGGGGGTCGTTCTAGTCAAGTTTTTACGATCGATTTTAATTCAGATACGAATGCTTTTTTTTTATTAAATCAACATATATGCTTTTAAAGACGAGATATCGATAAAAACTAGATCGAAATATTCACTATTCACTCAGATTTTGTCACTCCGAAGTTTCCCCGAGCAACTCGCCTCTTTACTCAACGAGCCTCATGTGATCGGAGAAGTTGAAGGTGTTGTAAGAGTTTGAAATTCATATTCAGTGATATAAAAAAAGTGATCTAAACCTGTAGAATAGTGATCAAAAATACGTTTCATCGAATTTCTATGAACATTTTGCAAATTTTAACTTCTACTTTCGCGCATAGCCTTCTTGGATAAAAGTTTCCAAGAAGTTTCCATTTTAACCGATTTTTTTTGGTATTTTTTTATTGCAAATCTTTAGAACTTGATAGCTGATGAAATAGAGCTCAATTTTTAAAGAATAGTTTTATTTTTTAGAAACAATATCAAAAGGAATGATTGGAGTATCTCCGTTCGTCTATAGTCCCAACTCGGAAACGGCGTGGAGAGCGAAAATTCAGGTAAGCAAATCCAAAGCAATCTCCAGAATTTGTAAGTCATGCAAGCAAGGCCAGAATCCAAGTCCAGATCTGGCCTCTGTCCAGATCTCCCGAGCGCACAAGGGAACGTTTCAAAGAGGGTTTGAGACTTTTAAACGGTTATTGAGCATTTGATAACTGAAGATTTGATAGCTGAACATTTGATAACATTTATTTAGCTCTAAAATCCGAATGCAATAAGAAAGATCAATAATTATGTGTTGACAAATGCCTACCGTAAATACTGTAATAGTACCCCATCCCCATAATGACGTTGCGGAGTGTCGCGTAGTCTAGCTTTGGACGCGTTTTTCTCGACACTGGTTTATGCTACAATGCGCGCTTAGGTATCAAAAAATAGCCCTGAATTTCAGCTATTTTTTTGATACCAAAGACGCATTTTTTGAAAGTACGGGTGCTTAGAAAAAATGAAATATTAAAAAAAACTTTTGCGACTACGCGACTGTACGAGGGCGGTGAGGTACTATTACAGTATTTATGGTAGCTTTTTTTATAGCACTTTGATGTTTCTTTGCTTTAAGTAATTATCTTTCAAAAGTTTATCTAAACCAACATCTTTATCAAACCAACCATCACAAAAAGAAAAAAGTGAAACAAGTGAACACTTTTTGATTTGAAAACTTCTGAACTTCGGCTCAGATTGAACCGAACTCTCAATTCGAAAAAAGTCAGACTGAAAATCAGATTTAGAAAATCCTAGGGTTAGGTTTAAACAATGAAAGAAGCCAAATCAGCACAGAATAGGATAAGGCTTGAGATCGGATCAGGAACGGGAACCAGGCCTGGACCTGGTTTCTGATCTGGTCTTGGCCTAGCCTGGTCTAGTCTAAAATTTTTAGGAACAAAAAATTGCCAGCAATTGCCAGCGATTGCCAGCATTGCAAAAATTGCTAGCCATTCCCAGCAATTCCCCTCATTTCCAGGCCACCGAGCGCTCCCTGGAGCCGATGATCGAACGGGTGATTCCGATCCTCAAAAATCGACTCATGCCATCAAATTTGGATAATAATATGGTAATTAAAGGCTTTTAATATCTAGATAGAAGCTAAATTCAACTTTTCCAGCTTGCCATGGATTTGGAGAAGTTCAGGAATTTTCTCAGTCGAACGAGGGTTAAAGAGAGGATGTTGGCTGAGAGGTAAGCTTGAGAATGAAATAAGCAATTTGTTCACGATAAAAGCTGGGTAATTTCGGTAGAGGTCTTACGGTAGAGCTTTCAATAGCTGTTTTATGACGTAGGCTTTTTCAGTTTTGACAGCTTCAGTTTGACTACTTGCTGACTTGCCTAAAAGATCTGAAAACGGTCAAAACAATTCTCTTTGAATTGATTTGATTTGGCCTTGGCTAGCCATAGCTAACACGTGAGGCAAAAAACCAAAGCTATAAAATTTCACATTTTCAAATCTAGAGAAAACCTTATGTCCCGCTTGATCAATGTCCTGTCAAGCAAAGAAAACGAGATCGACGATCGGATGAATCGAGGAGGACAAGCGGGGAGGTAAACAACAAAAAAATATGATAAAGATTAGAGCTAGCATTATGGTAGCTGTTGAAAGTTGGCATGTTTCAAAAAGCAAAACTTCTCCTAGTTCAGAAAGTTGTCAGTAACGAAATCAACTTCATACACTTTATAGATACAGTAGTCAATATTTCTAGATATCTATGCGAGGTGGCCGCGCGGATCGTTTGGATGCGAGAGCAGGGAGCACAGGTGAGATATGAGTACAGGGTGCGGCAGGATTATTGCAACCGCCTCAGAGCATCAATGTTATTGGGTTGGGGAGAATGAGTCGGCGCCGAAAATCAAAGAAATTTCTAAAACTTATAGCAGACTTTGTCAAATGATATGCGTTTGATATCCGTAGAAGGGTAACTAATTCTCTACAAAATAATATTTAAAAGAGAACTCAAACAGCGCCTCAACTCAACAAAAGGCCATTTTTTCACAAAATCTATAAACTGTGACCTAGCGAAAACGGTTGGAGGGATCTTCCTGAAAATTTGGTAACTTATGCAATTGAGTATACTCTATCTTTTTTATGTAGACACCAAAGAAGGTTTATGTGGAAGAAACTGTTCAAACGAGGAGTCGGACACTTTGCCATTTTGACTAGCTGTGTTTGGGAATCCATAAAATCCCAAAAAAGAAAAGCTTTGTGGAATCTCTCAAAAGTCATTTTGTAGAGAAATAGTGGACCTTTTTGATGAAACAAAACGTGTATTTAAAGAATGTTTTATGGGTGCAAAAAGTTTCTTTAAATTTCGGCGCCGACTCATTCTCCCCAACCCAATAGTTTCAACAACTAACAGCAACAGCAACAACAACGACAGCAGCAACGACAACAACGACGACAACGACAATAACGACAACGACAACAGCAACAGCAACGACAACGACAACAACAACAACAACAGCAACAGCAAGAGCAACAGCAACGACAGCAGCAACGACAATAACGACAATAACGACAACAGCAACAGCAACGACAACGACAACGACAACAACAACAACAACGACAACAGCAACAGCAACGACAACAACGACGACAATGACAACAGCAACAGTAAGAGCAAGAGCAACAGCAACGACAGCAGCAACGACAGCAACGACAACAACGACAACAACGACAACAACGACAATAACGACAACAGCAACAGCAACGACAACAACGACAATGACAACAGCAACAGTAAGAGCAAGAGCAACAGCAACGACAGCAGCAACGACAGCAACGACAACAACGACAACAACGACAACAACGACAATAACGACAACAGCAACAGCAACGACAACAACAGGATTTGGTGTTTTATGCAGGATGATGCTTATGGCTCACAAGGCTCGAGTGGCTTAGGACGGGCGTATACAGCATTTTCCCGATTTTTGTGTGTCTGTCCGTTCACCACATAACTCGAGTCGCAGTGAGAATTTTGGTCTGATTTTTTGGCACCATATGTAATCACATGCGGGATCGAGTTTATCGAGCTTTTTGAAGAGATTTCTTAAGCGAATCGATGCTAGAATGGGGTTTTTTGGGACGCTTTTGCTTCAAGAATATTCAAAACACAAACATCGGATTAAGATCGGCACTTTGGTGGCCGATCGGTGGCCACTAAAGGTGGTCAAATCGGGGAAATGCTGCTCGCGCCAGTCCTGAACCACTCAAGGCTTGTGAGCCATAAGGATCAGCCTACATAAAAGACCAAAACCAAATGTAATAGAGAACACTGCCTCTCGGTCACAGGAATATTTTTCAAGCGAAGAAGGCAAGGCAAGCGAAGAAGCTTTACAAAGAGGTAGCAAAAAATTGAAAGCCAAATTCCTTGCGCTTGCAAGCTATTTAGGAAAAAGCTAAAAGCGAATTCGAAAAGCCCGTGAAAAACTGAACAAGATAGGATTGGTCTCGTTTTGAAATTCCACCTTAAGTTGATGATCTTTTCTAGTGAGACGGTTGTAATAGTGCTGCTGCAACCTGTAATCTTGCCGCAAGATATCAAAATCTTTCAGCTTGAATCAATCTCGTCAGCTTGTCAAACGCTGCTCTCCGATCTGAATGGCGTGCAAAATCTGCAGATGAAATTGGATCGATTACAAGAAAAGCTACGAGCCGCTGAGGCTGAGCTCTTTGAGCAATGGTGAGTTCAAATGATTAGAAAGTTGAATAGTGTCGAATCGTTCCTAAATGGCATCTATTTTAGCCCTAGCGTAGTCGTCAGTTTTCATTCGATCAGCTTCATTTTTCATTTGATGCTGGAATCACAAAGCTCAGTTAAATAATATAAAAATTGATTCAAATGATAAAAAATGATAAAAAATGATAAAAAATGATAATAAAATAATAAAAAATGATAAAAAATGATAAAAACGATAATAAAATGATAAAAAGGATAAAAATGATAAAAAACGATAAAAAACGATAGTAAAATGATAATAAAATGATAAAAAATGATAAAAAATCATATTAGGTTGGTCAAAAAGAAATGAGCGTCGTGTTTGTTGATTTGTATATTATTCACAGTAAAAGATTTTTTTAAATAGTTTATTCTATTGGAAAGAGCGTGTTCTTGCGCATCGTTTGATATATAATTTGTCGATGTTTACTTTGTTTTTTTACAAGAAAGAGTGTTTAGAAAATGTCGGACCAAAAATTTCGCTTGCGGGCCTGCTTGTGGTATGAATTTAAGCAAGGCAAATCGGCTGCTGAAGCTCATCACGCTCTATCTCAAGTGTTTGACGAAGATGCTCTATCCGAAAGTCAGTGTAAACGATGGTTCCAGCGCTTCCGAGACGGCGAAGAAAGCTTGGAAGACCAAAAACACGGGAGTCGACCTCAAATCATCGACAACGACGCATTGAAGGAAGCCATTGAGTCGGAAACCACTCGCGACCCGGCAGAACAGTTCGGCTGCACTCATGTCACCATTGAGAACCATCTGCATGGCATGGGCAAGACGAATAGATGCGGAAAATGGGTACCGCATAAGCTATCCGACGCAAACAAGGCGACACGCATCGCAATCGCCGGAATTCTCACTCACCGCGCCAAAGAACAGTGGGTTTTTCGACTCCATTGTTACGTCGGATGAGAAGTGGATCCAATACGACAACACAGCAAGAAAGCGGCAGTGGTTGGACCGCGGCGAAGCTCCAAAGCCGACTCCAAAACCGGACATCCACGGAAAAAAGGTGATGCTTTGTGTTTGGTGGAACAGTAAAGGCCTGGTGTACTTTGAGGTTCTGAATTCGGGTCAAACAGTTACGGCGAACCTCTACCAAGGCCAATTGGACCGCGTGGACCAGGCGCTGCGACGTCAAGGTGTGGATACGGCGTCGACAAAATTCCTCCACGACAACGCTCGGTCGCATGTCGCAAAAATCACCCAGCAGAAAATTGAAGAAATGGGCTGGGAAGTCCTGCCTCATCCGCCATACAGCCCAGACTTGGCGCCTTCCGACTATCATCTGTTCCGATCAATGCACCACTCCTTGGCCGAGAAAAAGTTCAAGAACCGCGACGAGGTCCAAATTTGGGTGTCCAACTTCTTCGAGTCGCAGCCGGTCGAGTTCTTCAAGAAGGGCATCCATTCTCTGCGTGAACGTTGGCGACAAGTCATTGATGCAGATGGCGAATACCTTTTGGATTAATGTATTATTATCTTGTTTTTATAATAAAATAAACTTTTAACGAAAACGCGCATTTCTTTTTTACCAACCTAATAATTAAATAATAAAAAATGATAAAAAATGATAAAAAACGATAATAAAATGATAAAAAATAATAATAAATGAATAAAATCGACTGAAAATCGGTTGGGTTACGGTAGTTTTGACTAAAATAAATTCCTTTTAGACTTTAAACTCAAGAAAGTTTCCAGGAGTCGCGAAACGATTCAATCAATCGACAGCACGACAGATTCGATTGCTTTAGAAACGAAAGGACAAGTGCGTTTTTTGTCTTTTTGATTTATAGACTTACTGTAGCTTTTGATTAGCTTTATCATTTAGTCAAGAATAGGAAAAAGGGATTACGGTCGAGATTTTTGCGCTTGCGATTTTCAGGTGATGATTTTGGAGCAAAAACGAGGCACTTTAAATGTGAATTACTCGGATCGATTGATAGCACTGTTGAGAGAGGTTTGAGAGACGATTTTTCAGTTAAAATTTGATAATATTAGATAATATTTGATAACATTAGAATTTAATAGTATAATTCTATTATTTACCCTACTTTTAGGTTCGCCAATTGGCCAGTTTGGGCTTACCGATCCCGTCGAAAATCCTCAACTGTGTGACGAATGGGGAGAGGTTTATTTTGTGATATCTCAAGAAAATACTTGCTAATTGGAGCATTTTACAGTAAAGCTAAGCTACAGTGGCCTTACAGTGAATATGCTAGAGAAATCAACGTAAACATCTAGATTCTATCGTTTCGGCATCACCCTCAAACAGATCGCCCATTTCTACAACACAATCGACAAGCAAATGTTGCCCTGTCAACAAGTGAGATACAAGGAAAATAGTGGAAATGTAGCCTTTCTGGCGCACTCAATTCTCACAGCAATAATTGGTGTCTTTAGAAAAATGAATCAACTCTACCAGAAAGGTAAAAAATGAATCAACTCCACCAGTATTTGCAAACTTTGAGCACAAAGTTCCAAGCTGAGCTTTGAGATGTGCTTTTTGCTTGAAAAAAATGGAAACACAGGTGTTCTGGTGCATTGAAAAACGCCTTTTAGGCTTTGATGTTGGACGAGGCGATCGCCTTTGAAAAACTCGTCATTCCACAGAAAGGACACGGATTGAAAACGGTAAGTTTTCATATTTTAATTATAGCCTAGATACACGATATTTACATAGTAACCTTAAAAGATTTCTTAAAAATATGTCTAAATATTTGAATAAGCTTCTAGGTGACCTGGGAAAACCCGAACGAGCTGGAGGCTTTCGTTGCCGAGTTGCAGAAAGCGGCTGAGCGGCTGGCCACGCATAATCGGTAAAAATATCTATTTTCGATATTTTAAATATCTTAGATAATAATTAGCTTCCATTTCACATATTTTCAGCCGTCTCCGCAATAAACACTCGGAAATCGTGGAAATGTGCGTGGAGTTGACCGGTTTAGATGTGCTGAAAGAAGTGAACAAATGGAAAGAGATACTCGTGCAAATGAGGACAAAAGTGAGGGTTTAAAAAAGAGATTTTCTATTTTCTAAATCCCTTTCCATTTCCACATAAATCCCTTTCTCTTTCCACCGTAACATTGTCTTTTTTTTATCCACTTTTTCGATCTTTCGATATCCTTTGTGAATCCTCACAGAATTCGACAAAAATTGGATCAATTGGATAAAAAATAGAGATAAGATTAGGGTAGAAAAACAAAAAGACAGACATCACACAAAAGAGAGACCTAGTCAAAATAGCGCCGTCAAAACAGCACCGTTCAAAACAGCGCCATCAAAACAGCACCGTTCAAAACGGCGCCATCAAAACAGCACCGTTCAAAACGGCGCCATCAAAACAGCGTTAATTTTAAAGATTTTTATGTAGATTAACCAACGCTTTTTTGGAGCTTTTAGAGTTTTCGATAAAAGCTTTAGTTTTTTATGCATTTTCAAGTAAAATAGTAGATGAAGACTTGTTTATTCAATTAACGAAATGAAAAAACGAAACAACGGAGTTAACACATGTAACAACATAAAGATTTTCAATGATCGACTGGACTCTTACCCAAAAATCCATCTTGAACTGCAACTTTTCTTACACGCTGGCCGTGAAAAACTTTCGACGATTGAGGTGATGAGGTAGAGTCATGTGCTGAGATGTAGTCGCATCTAGACATTTTTCGAAGTCTTCTTGAACATCTGGTAGCTTTTGAGCAACATAGCGAGCGGAACATCGTGTAGTAAGAGTCTAAATCTTTACAAATTAACTAAACATTAAAAACACAAACTTTTAGTAAAGAATGGTAAGATTCCTGAGACGATTTGTCAAGTTGTTTGCCACGACAGATTGTATCAAACGAGTTTCACGTTTCAATGGAGTGTGTCGGTCGAACGAAACGAATATTTTGAACAAATCCAACAAAAGACTTTTCGAAGGTCGAAGCTTAATCTAAAAAATTAAATTTATAACAAAGATAAACAACAAACTTTGTAACTCGTTAATAACGGAGGGCATTTGCTTGAAGGCTTTCGAATTCCTGAGACGATTTGCCAAGTTGTTTGCCACGACAGATTGTATCAAACGAGTTTCACGTTTCAATGGAGTGTGTCGGTCGAACGAGACGTGCACGAAAATGAAACATCCCACCAATACTCCAAATGGAGTGCTAAAAATTTTCAAGTTTTGTTATTAAAGTTGAAAGAGTTTAATATACCTGACGTAACATATCGATTCCCCAATCAGTAGCAAAGAATTTCATTGCGTTTGCGTGTGGAGCTGGGTGGTTGAGCAGCTATCATATCGTAAAAATAAAACTCCTAAATGTAAATGTTTATGAGACTGACATAACAACAACTCACGAGACGTTCCGGTGATCGAAGCAGGCCAATCTCTGTCACTATCGACGCCGACTGAGATAGCGACATTCCTAAATGAAAAAAAGATGTTGAGAAATAAAAATTTTGCAGAAAAGAGTAAAAATTAGCTTAATCTATCTTATTAAATTTATTTTAGATCAAACAAACAAAGTCGTTACCTCAAATAAGTAGAAACTCTTCGCAAACGATATTGTATGAAAAGTACCTGTGATTGTTGAACCACTTGCACGCTAGCCACGTTGAATCACTTGCAACAACCTTTCTATTCCTTCAGTCGACGTTCTTTTTATCTGAAAAATGCAAAATTAAGTACCAAGAAGAGTAAAAACAAGATAAAACGATGAAAAACAAAAAGTGCCACATGGTTTATCGAAAATGGACCATAAAACATGATTCTGATGATGAAATAATCCGTCGGTTTGTTAAAACACGCGTAAGGTGCTTAAAAATGTTTTAAAAATAACAAAAGTCACAAGTTGTTATGAGAAGTATAAAAACATTGGGGTTGAAAAATCTAATTGCAGTCATTTTCAATTTGGCGCTATTTTTGTATGGGCGCTGTTTTAAATCGCCTTTTTTTGAACGGCGTTGTTTTGGCGGCGCTATTTTGACTAGGCCTCACAAAAAGTGGATAGATTGGACAAAAAATAGAGACAAGATTACGGTAGAAAAAGAAAAAGACAGACAAGATTACGGTAGAAAGACAAAAAGACAGACAAGGCTACGGTAGAAAAAGAAAAAGACAGACAAGATTACGGTAGAAAGACAAAAAGACAGTCATCAGGCAAAAAGTGGATAGATTGGATCAAAATAGAGACGATTTTACGGTAGCTTTTAGTGTTTTATAAAATATTTTTTAAATATCTATTTTAATATTTAATCTCCATTCTAACATAGTCCAGTTCGTACTTTGTACTCGCAAACACCTTTTACCATACTCGATGCTTCTTTTTTTAGAGCAGTATTTCAGAAAGTGAGCGTTTATGTACGACAATCTTTAAATGCAGTAATCCTTAGCTACAGTAATACTTAGCTACAGTAATACTTAGCTACAGTAATACTTAGCTACAATAATCCCTATCGTACTCTTTGGGTTTATTTTTGGTTCCGATTGACTTTTCTACAAATCCCTTTTAGATCAGCGAAGAAGAGTTGGCTTTCGGAGCCACGAAGGCAAATATGAGACCTTGGCAGATACATTGGGATCGACAATTGTACAAGGTACGTAATGGTAGAATCTATCTAGATATCAGTTATCTAATATCATTTATCTGATATTAAATATCTGCTATTAAAGTATCTAATCTAATCTAAATAGAAACACATTTAATAGTAAGAACTTTTTCAGTCCCTTCAACTCCAATACCAATGGGGTCTCGAGAGTCTTCACACCCAGATTCCAACGATAAATGCGCAGCTTGTTTTCACGTGCGTTTAAAAGTTATCTAGCATTTTTAACGTAATCTTTAGCCAACAAAAGCTCCAACTTCGGCCACCGATTGAGGAGATTCGAGCAAAGTACTATCGAGAATTGCGCAAATTTCTCGGGATTCCAGAGAAGTTTCGCGGGGTTCAAGACGGGGATCAAGTTCGTTTTAACAGTACTATTAGGTTTTAACAGTACTATTAGGTTTTAACAGTACTATTAGGTACTTTAGCCGTACTTTAACAGTACCCATAAAAACCCAAAGATTTTGAATTTCATTTATTTTCATAGAGATTTCCATAGAGTAACCTCCCGACTTTTTATTCCACTTTTTGCATGACATTGATAAACATCGGTGTTGTGCCTGGCTTAAGGTTTAATTTTGCCTTGGTTTAAGAAGTTCCCAGAAAAGGACGCTTGTCGAACACCAGCCAACACACAACATTTTTGCTTCTTTTCGTGGATGTTCCGTTTTGGTACCATTTTACATGCTTGCCCTTTCTTCAACCACTGCCATTGTAGAAAAGCATCGTAGAAAATGTAGCATCGTAGAAAACCCACGTTTGATCGTGAGTGATGAATCGTTGAATCGTTCGAAAGAGGAAGCCGATCATGCATTCGCTCCACAAGTGACTGCCAAAACGGAACATCCACGAAAAGAAGCATTCGCTCCACAAGTGACTGCATGTCCGCTTTCTTTTAACTTGGATTGTTTCCGATATTTCATATGGAATCGTTTTTCGTCTTGGCATTGTTTTCTACAATTTCTTTTCACTTTTCGCAGCCATCACTCAGTCATTCGTCAACAGTAACTTTCTCAATTTCCCGGTTGATTCATCATCGGGATTTCGCAGGAATCGGTGCCTCAGATCGATCCTCAGAATCGATCAATCGACTTTCCTAGGTCGACCGCTTCTCCTCTTCCGTTTGATCCTTGTGTTGTTCGTCTTGAATCTGTGAAATCATTACTATCCAACAATCCAATTGGATTGGATTATTTCCGACATTTCATATGGGTTTTGGCGTTGTTTTTACAATTTCTTTTCACTTTTCACGGTCATCGCTCAGTCATTCGTCCACAGTAACGTCCAGCAAATTTCTGGGTTGATCCATCGAGGTTTCGCAGGAATCGGTGCCTCAGATCGATCCTCAGAATCGATCAATCGACTTTCCTGGGTCGACCGCTTTTCCTCTTCCGTTTGATCCTTGTGTTGCCCGTCTTGAATCTGTGAAATCATTCCTGTGCAGTACTCGTTCCAACAATTCTGTTACCATAAAATTGATTGATTTCTCATGTTGCTTCGACCGCTGAAATCCCTCTTGAAAATCGTTGGAGCAGTAGGGTGTGGATTTCTTCTCGAGTTGGCATCATTTGATTGACTTCTTCATTTGATTGACTTCTTTATTTGATTGACTCTCTTCTCGTGTCGATCTCTAAAAAATGAATATCAGTGCAAGAAAGAAGAAAGTTTTAGCATAAAAAAGAAAAAAAAAACAAAAAGCTGATCAGAACAAAAATCTCTAGGTTTTTATGGGACAATCTAATACAGTATTCGAGTTTTTTTCAATTTCAGGCCTCATCTTTCTTTGCTCCAATGGCTGATAGGAATGCTGATCGTTTCCACACGGTTTACGAGAAAGCCGAACAAGTTTTGATGAGAGTTGCGGAAGCTGATCGAGAATTTCAAGTATAACTCTTGAGCTTATCTACTTTCTAACGTTCTAACCTAACCAAACAGCTTAAGACATGCCCGGCTATCGTAATCTGGTCTACCATTAGCTCCATGATAGCCAAATAGCCAGAGATTAAAACCTAAAACAACAGTAACCTAAAACATGTCCGTAATACATCGAGTAGAAAATTTTCTTTCGTAACTCGTAAAAATCTACTTAATAACTTTATAATGATATCCAGGTAGCATAAAAAAAACAAGAGTTTTCAAAATTCTTCTACTAGAAAAAAAGTTATGAAGATGAACGGTTTTCAACTGAATAACTTTTTTTCCAATAGAAGAATTTTGAAAACTCAAGTTTTCCTTATCTCTACAAATTTGGTTCTTTATCTCTCTAAATTTGGTTCCTTATCTCTAGAAATTTGGTTCCTTATCTCGACAAATTTGGTTCCTTTGCTTTCTAAATTTGGTTCCTTATCTCTACAAATTTGGTTCCTTATCTCTAGAAATTTGGTTCTTTATATATATACTTTATCCGACAAGGAAAAGTGACAATGCAAACAGATTGAACAGCGTAGACGAAGAAAGATAATTGATATACAAACACAACTACAATTAGACACGTGTATATATGATATTAAAAATTAATTTAAAATTGACAGAGCTACAAGATCGAGCTTATATATTGAGGATTTAAAATAGTTCAGAGACGAAAAAATATCACAAGGTAACTTATTCCAAATACGAGGAACACGACAAGCAAAAGAATGATACAGTTGGCGGTTATGAAAGCTTTGAAAGGGGGTAATCTGAAAGTTGTGACTACGAGTTCTTCTGGCGTGATTCGAAATCTTAAAGAGTCCTTTAAGTTTATCTCTCTAAAAATTTTACCTTTCTTGATTTGCGTAATCCAACCTAATTCTAATTAATAATCAACGATCAAGAATCGAAAAAAGCTTGCAAATAAGCTTTTAAAAGAAATGTTTAACTGCTTTTCTATTAGGAATGGGTTGTATTGGCGCAAATCGATTTGGAGGCGCTTATCGAAGAGCGTTTCATCGTTGCTTCACATTGGGAACAACACTTTCGAATGTTAAAAACGAAAGCGAGAGAGGCCGAGAAATTACCGACGTTTGTTTTCTTTTGACATGCTTTGTGCTTTTATCCAACAAATCCTTTTTAGCGAGGTTCGCGTCGAATGTGTCGTCGTCTCTGCATCACCCGTTCTCTCAACAATCGAAGAGCTTCTCTCTCGTTTATTCGATTCTCTCGTTTGGACGTTGAGGCAATCCGTCTCAACGCAAGTCCAAATCATCACCATTTTTCTTAATGGGGCAAGTTTTACATTAAAATACGATTTTTCTTCATACCTAGACTCCACAATATTATCAGGGTGTAAAGAAAATGAAGAAAAAAGGTTTACTAAGTGCTTTACTATTTACTAGGATTAATAAGTGCTTTACTTATGATTCCTACGAGTAACTACGGCTAAATGCATCTAAGGATTGCTGCTGATTAGACATGGACACTACAAACTACAAACGGAAACTACAAACGCTTTTAACTTGCTTCAAATCTGTCAGATTGACATGAGCTATAGCTCAAAAAATAGAGAATCACAAGAGCTTTTGAATGGACTAAAGCACACCAAAAATAGCTCTTTTCTACGCAATTCTACAAGGGTTGGTAGTCTGTAGTCTGTAGTTTGTAGTCTGTAGTTTGTAGTCTGTAGTTTGTAGGGTCCATATCTAGTTTCGAGGCAGGCTACAAACCCTTGTAGAATCGCGTAGAAATTATATTTTTCGATGTGCTTTAGTTCATTCGAAAGCTCTTGAGATCCTCTATTTTTTGAGCTATAGCTCCTGTCAATCTAGCAGATTTGAAGCAAGTTAAAAGCGTTTTTAGTTTTTGTTTGTAGTTTCGGTTCGTAGTGTCATGTCTATCGTGAGGCTAATCTTCTATCTTTTAGGCGATCACCACCCTTTCAACCCGTCCTCAATCGGTCGACGAAATCGCTGACGCGAACGCCAAACACGCCGAATTCGGTCAAAAGAAAAAGGAGTTGAAAGAAAAGTTGGGAATCGTTGATGAGCAACACTCATTACTGAGATCGGTGGCGGGAAGTGGGGTGAGTTTTCGGAGGATCAAAGGAGACATTAGTAATGTACAGGGCGCGTCATAATTACTCATAATCGGAAAAAAATTGGAAAAAATTTCCTTTAGATTCCATATTCAAATTTTTATGAAAATAATTATATTATACGAATCATAGAATCATAAAAAGAACTAAACTTCAAACTTAGAAACAGCGTAAATACGATTATTTAGCTTATTAAGCACTTATTCGGCAGTGGACAGCTTCCTAGCACTGAACACAATGCATGTTGCTGGTCTGGGAACCGTTGAAGAAGACCTTGACATCGAACCATTTGTTTCGCTGCTTCTGTTAAGCCTTGTTCTTCTTGAAGGCTTTTAATTTGAGATGTTTTTGAAGAATTCTCCTTATCGACGGCTCGGAAAGGCACGCGAAGACTCGTAGACTTGCCAAGACTGCGCCAAGAAGCACTCGCACCCGCGCCCGGATTTCTTCTGATCTTTTCGCGCAGTTTCTTGACGTCCGCTCCTGTAATGACAGACGGAAATCACAGACTTGCGCGCCAAGACTCGCAGACTTGCCAAGACTCGCAGACTTGCCAAGACTCGCAGACTTGCCAAGACTGCGCCAAGACTTTCAAGGCTTGCAATTTGAGGTGTTTTCGAACAATTCTTCTTATCGACGGCTCGGAAATGACACTTGTTCGTGCCTTGTTCTGTTTGACACTTGTTCTTGAAGGCTTTCAATTTGAGGTGTTTTCGAAGAATTCTCCTTATCGACGGCTCGGAAAGGCACGCCAAGCCTCGCAGACTCGCCAAGACTGCGCCAAGAATCACAGACTTGCAAGCCCGCGCCGTACGCTTCATTCCGGGTTTCTTCTGATCTTCTGGCTCACTTCTTGACGTCGGCTGTGATGACAGATCGCCTGTCTCGTCCGAAACGACCCTTATTTCTTCTCAAGGCTTTAAATCTTGCAATCGTTTGGTAACCGTCTAGCAAACGATTGCACGGCTTGACTTGCTTCCAGGCGATTCTTGAGCGTGCCTTGACACCCCTTTGATGGAGATCAATGATTGACTGACGGTGGATTGATGGCTTCACCATTCCGACAAATCGTTTACCTTAAACAAAATTTTAGTTAATTTTAGTTTTAGTCATAAAAAGAGAAAACAAACAGAAAATCTAGACAATTCTATTTGAATGCGCCTTATTATGGGTTATGACGCACCCTGTACAGTACTCGAAACTCAGGATTAACAAGCTGAACCTGTTCCGGGTGTACTTTGTGCTCAAATCTTGTAAACGCACGGTTTCTGAAGGACTATATTCTCCGTTTCAGTGCTGTAACTGTCATGTTTTTCAGTAAAAAGGATACGGTGACTAAGTACACGATTTTGTTTTATTATTTCTATGAAATGCATAAATCTATTAAGGATCTATTAAAGATCTATTAAAAATCTATTAAACATCTATTAAACATCTATTAAACATCTATTAAACATCTATTAAACATCTATTAAACATCTATTAAACATCTATTCATAACAAATTTCAGGTCGAAGCAGCTGCCTCAGTGAAACAACAATGGGAACGCTTTGAGCTAATGCTTGATTCACACCAAATGATGATCAAAGAACAGGTTTGATTGCTATAGTAGTCCGGAGAGCCGTGTACTAGCTAGACCTGATTTCTATTGAGTCAGAGCTTAATTTTTGATTCTAGGATCTTTCCATGGCCTAGATTCTTAACATGGCCTAGATTCATGGTTTATATTTAAGCTTTATTAAAATTCTAAACACTTCTCCAGGTGGATGTGTTGCGATCAAACCTTGAGACGAAATCTCGCGAGTTGGAGACAGAAGCAGAAAGGCTTCAAGCAAGGTACCGTATCAGATACAAATCGTTTAAATTCAAATTTCAGATGGGATCAAGTAAAGCCGAAAAGTGAGGCACTCGATGGTGAAAGGGATGCTTTGCAAAAAGCGATTGACACGATCAAAGAGAAACGAACGGAAATGGAGGAGTTGAAGGCGAAAAGAGTACAGCTGGTCAAGGAATGCGAACAATTCGGGGAACAAGCACCAACGTTGCCGATATTGGAGAGACTGGAAGTGGAGATCGAGACAATGGCTGAGCAATGGTTTGTGAGGGGGAAGCTGTGGAAGGACTTGCTTAGTAAATCAGATTGAAATTGGTTGGAATGGGGTACTTTTAAGGCAGAGTTGTCCAAAAAGCAATTTAATTAAAACCCAGCTCATCTTGGCCAGCGGATAACTCCAGGGGAGATTAGACTTGGCTAGGAACTAAACTAGAAACTAGAGTTGGCTAGGAACTAGAGTTGGCTGGGAACTAGAGTTGGCTAGGAACTAGACTAGAAACTAGACTTGGGTTAAGCTGGATTAAGCCAAGACCAAAACCAGGATCAGACCAGAAAGCAGATCCAGTTCTCACTTTGCTTCTGATCTTGCCAGGATCCATCAACACTACTGTACCCAAGAGATTGCAAAATTGCGGAAACTCAGATCAGCCCGGAACTAGGTTTGACTTCTGACCTTGTTCAGAAAGAGTATCTGGACCAGCTAAAAGCTAGGCTTGTCCACAACTGTTGTCCTTGTCCACTTGTTGGTATGGACGCGTACCTGGTATACCTGGACATCCTTTGTCCAGGGCAGTTAGGTGAGATCGACTCATAAAGCCGGAGAACTAGAAGCAAGGTCAGCTAGAATTCGAGCCAGCCTATCCACCAGAACCAATCGAATCTGGCATTGTTTGACCCTAACTGATCCCTAACTGTTTGACCCTAACTCTGGACTGACCTGGCAAGAGAACAAGGATCTGAAACTACATTAGGACTGACATCCTTTCAGTAGGATGCTCTTTCAGAAACTACAGAGCTCATGAATCCTCTTTCAGGTTGCCGATCGAACAATTCTCTCAAGAAATGGCCACAATGGGCGACGAGTTGTGGGTGGTTTTCCGCTCGAAAACCTACCTCTTTGATGAGTTTTTGCAAAAATGGGCCGATAAAGTGAAAGGCACACAAAATCATTTATTATTTCGTCTGGGAAAAGAAATCGAATCAATGCGGGAATTCGGAGCAGCGTTAAAGTTTTGCAGGTTTGTTTTGTGATTGAAAAAATAGGTCTAGACTTTTGCCAGAGCAAAGAGAAAGGTTTGCCAGAGTAAAGAGAAAGATTTGCCAGAGCAAAGAGAAAGATTTGCCAGAGCAAAGAGAAAGGTTTGCCAGAGTAAAGAGAAAGATTTGCCAGAGCAAAGAGAAAGATTTGCCAGAGCAAAGAGAAAGGTTTGCCAGAGCAAAGAGAAAGGTTTGCCAGAGCAAAGAGGAAGGTTTGCCAGAGCAAAGAGAAAGGTTTGCCAGAGCAAAGAGAAAGGTTTGCCAGAGCAAAGAGAAAGGTTTGCCAGAGCAAAGAGGAAGGTTTGCCAGAGCAAAGAGAAAGGTTTGCCAGAGCAAAGAGAAAGATTTGCCAGAGCAAAGAGAAAGGTTTGCCAGAGCAAAGAGAAAGATTTGCCAGAGCAAAGAGAAAGGTTTGCCAAAGCGTTAGACTCTGCTCAATTCTCTAAATATCATCAAAGTACTCAAAAGTACTATAAGCAATTAATAATATAAGTAATGAACGATATAAGTAATGAACGATATAAGCAATTTTCTAGTTTTAAATGTTTAGAGGTGAAGTGCTCGGGAGTGAGCATTGGTTGGAGTTCTTTCGGATGGTCGGCCTTCCTCGAGGGACGACTATTGAAGCGCTGAAGTTCTCGGATTTGATCTCTGTTCATTCAGCGATTTTGGCAAATCTTGAACAATTAAAGGTAAGATTTTGATGTAATCCGTTTCCTAAGCCGTTTCCTAAGCCGTTTCCTAAGCCGTTTCCTAAACCGTTTCCTAAGCCGCTTCCTAAGCCGTTTCCTAATCCGTTTCCTAAGCCGTTTCCTAAGCCCTGTTCTTTTTCCGTTTCTTCTACCGTTTCTTCTACCGTTTTTTCTACCCTTTTTCTACTGCAATCTTTTCTTGAGGCATCATGAGGCATTCTTGCCCAATCACACAATCTTGCAGGCTTTAAACGGTCGTGCGCAAGGCGAAGTGGCCATTCGAGAAGCGATTCAAGAATTGGAGATGTGGGCAGCGCAAACCGAATTCACATTGGTTGACTATAAACACTCAAATGGATCAGCGATGAAAATAATCAAAGAATGGAAAGAAGCGATCAATTCAGTGAGGAATCAGTAATCAGTTTTAAGCAGTAAGCAGTACAAAGTAAGCAGCACTTTGTGCTCAGAACATCCAAACTCAACACTTGATTCCTTCATTTTGCTTCCTCAAATGAGACTAAAGCTTACTGTAAAGAGCTTTATAGAATGCTATGCACTAGAGCCTCATTTGTACACTCAATTCGTACACATTTGTACACATTTAAGCACAAAGAACAGTTTGGATAGGTAAACGACAGCTTTTCTGCAATTGCTCTTCTGCAATCGCTCAAAAAAAGACTCCATACTACTGTAGCCAGCAGTAACTGTAGCCAGCATTACTGTAACCAGCATTACTGTAGCCAGCATCAACTGTAGCCAGCATTATTTTAGCCAGCATTACAGTAGCCAGCATTACTATAGCCAGCGTTACAGTAGCCAGCATTACTATAGCCAGCATTACAGTAGCCAGCATTACTATAGCCAGCGTTACAGTAGCCAGCATTACTATAGCCAGCATTACAGTAGCCAGCATTACTATAGCCAGCATTCCAGTAGCCAGCATTACTATAGCCAGCATCACAGTAGCCAGCATTACTATAGCCAGCATTACAGTAGCCAGCATTACTATAGCCAGCATTACGTAGCCAGCATTACTATAGCCAGCATTCCAGTAGCCAGCATTACAGTAGCCAGCATCAACTGTAGCCAGCATTACAGTAGCCAGGATTACTAGCCAGGATTATAGCCGCATACGCCAGCTATAGCCAGCCTAGCCAGCAGCCAGCATCTAGCCGCATGCCAGCATTACTAGCCAGCATTACTAGCCAGCATTACTAGCCAGCATTACTAGCCAGCATTACTGTAGCCTATTTCAGCATAACCCTATTTCACGGATTACTGTAGAATATGAATATGGCTTTCAGGTAAAAGACAGCGAAGCACTTCTGCAATCACTCAAAAACTCCCCATACTACTCGCAATTTGCTGATCGCACACAAATTTGGGAGACGAGATTAGGCGATTTGGACACATATTTAGCACAAATGGTCGACATACAAAGGAAATGGGTTTGTTTTTGGGCAAAATTCGTTTGTTTTGGGGCAAAATTGGTTTGTTTTGGGCAAAATGGGTTTGTTTTGGGGAAAATTCGTTTGTTTTGGGGCAAAATTCGTTTGTTTTGGGCCAAATTCGTTTGTTTTGGGCAAAATTGGTTTGTTTTGGGCAAAATTGGTTTGTTTTGGGCAAGATTCGTTTGTTTGGGGCAAAATTCGTTTGTTTTGGGGAAAATTCGTTTGTTTTGGGGAAAATTCGTTTGTTTTGGGGCAAAATTCGTTTGTTTTGGGGAAAATTCGTTTGTTTTGGGGCAAAATTCGTTTGTTTTGGGGCAAAATTCGTTTGTTTTGGGGCAAAATAGTTTGATTTTAAAAGATCTATGCGAACAAGCGATCGCTTCAAGTAGCTTGCACTTTGTGATCTCAGAAATGACTCAGAACTGTCTCAGAAATGACTCAGAAATGACTCAGAAATGATCTCAGAAATCTCAGAACTCGCTTTTCTTCTTTCTGCCTCTTTCTGAGCCATCTTTCTATCTTTTTAAAAGGTAAAAGACTGAAAATTGATTCATGCTTTGGCGAGAGCACAAGAAATTGGATTTAAAATTGTTATTTAGTCAATAGGTCTATTTAGTCAATAGGTCTATTTGTTCTAGGTCTATTTTAGGTCTATTTGGAGCCAATTTTTGGGCGAGGAGCTCTGCCGCATGAAGCGTCGAGATTTGCGAGAGTTGATGCCGAGTTTCGTTTGATTTTGGGAGGTAGATTTGAAGAAGAAGAAGATCTTTTTGCCATAGACAATATCCACCATTGTTGAAATAGCCATTGTTGCACTGGCAAAAGCCTTGGATACAAGTTCGGAGTTCTGGGTACAGCCCTGAAGCTAATAGTAAGAAGTTGAAGATTAGAACTAACATTTGACGACTGACATGGCTGATTGGCCAATAACAATGGCCGACAATAGACTTCAATATTTAATCTTCATTATTTAATCTTCATTATTTAATCTTTAAATTCATATTTATCGTATCGTATCGTAGTCGTTTAGATGTGGCAAAAGATGCCCGTTTGGTCTCTTTGTGCTCTCGAGAAACGCTGAAAAGGGGATTGGAGCAGATTGTCGATCAATTAAATCGATGTCAACGAGCGTTGAATCAATTTTTGGAGGTTAGTTTTAACGTTTGTGATAAGAAAATGATGGATTTAATTCTTCGTGTTGATACTTTGAGTTACAATCTACAATCTAACTTTGAGCTGAGATATCTTGGTGTTGGGTTATCCAATTTACAAGTGCTTGGTATCATTAGATGCGTCAAGTCTTTCTCTATCGATTGGTACAAAAACTATTGCAATTGAACAACCCAACACCGAGATATTTGAGCTTAAAGTTAGATTGCCAATGGCAAAAGGGGCGGGACTATTGGACCTTTGCTCCGCCCCCTTTGCTATTGATAACCTAACTTTGAGCTCAAATTTCTTGGTGTTCAGCTGGCCAAAAGCTAGATTGCCAATGGCAAAAGGGGCGGGGCTTGTAAAAGGGGCGAGGCGTATAAAAAAAGGCCGGGCGTCCTTTTGCCATTGGCAATCTAACTTTAAGCTCAAATATCTCGGTGTTGGTTTGTCCAATTTCAATAGTTTTTGTACCAATCGATAGAGAAAGACTTGACGCATGTAATGATACCAAGCACTTGTAAATTGGATAACCCAACACCAAGATATCTCAGCTCAAAGTTAGATTGCCAATGGCAAAACGAGTATTGATTACTAAATTGATATTGATTACGACCACAAGTACTAAAATTACTCGAATCCCTTGGCCAACAGGATTTGTGCCAAACTTGCCCTAGGTTGGCTTGGATTTGGTGAAAGCCTGAATAGGGCCAGCTCTGGATGCCAAAATAGGGTCAGCTCTGGATGTCTGATGCCAAAATAGGGCCAGCTCTGGATGCCTGATGCTAAAATAGGGCCAGCTATGGATGCCTGATGCCAAAATAGGGCCAGCTCTGGGTGCCAAAATAGGGCCAGCTCTGGGTGCCAAAATAGGGCCAGCTCTGGATGCCTGATGCCAAAATAGGGCCAGCTCTGGGTGCCAAAATAGGGTCAGCTCTGGGTGCCAAAATAGGGTCAGCTCTGGATGTCTGATGCTTTGAAAGATTACGGTAGTTGCGCTGCGTTGTTTTGTTGCTTTGCTTTGCCATTTTGCGAAAGTTACCATTTTTTAGCTTCATTACAACATTATTGAGGCTTTTTCAGGAAAAACGCGCCGCTTTCCCGCGTTTCTATTTCGTTGGTGATGACGATCTGTTAGAGATTCTTGGGCAATCGACGAATCCACTCGTCATTCAGACGCATCTCAAGAAATTGTTCCAAGTTTGTTTAAAGATCTGAAGATCTTTGAAAAAGAACCTGGATAGGCTAAAAAAAGAGTCACTTCAGGGGATCGAGAAAGTCGTTTTTGGAGATGGCAATCTCTCGCTTGTTGCTATGGTCTCATCGCAAGGAGAAACGGTTCCATTGAATAAACCCGTTAGGATTGTGGCACAAGTTGAGGTTTGTAGAAACATTGCTGATCACAGTTTCACAGTTTCACAGCTTCACAGCTTCACAGCTTTTCACATTCACACGTGCAGGGTTTCCTAAAATTATCCGGACAAATTTCAATCGTTTTTTGTTTTCAGCTGACCTTTAACCTGTACTTTAAGCTGTACTTTAAGCTTTAGCTGGTATTTTAGCTGAGCTCCAAGCTGAGCTCTAGGCTGATGATTAAGCTGATCTTTAAGCTGATCTTTAAGCTGTGCTTTAAGCCGATCTTTAAGCTGATCTTTAAGCTGATCTTTAAGCTGATCTTTAAGCTGATCTTTTAGCTGTGCTTTAAGCTGATCTTTCAGCTGTGCTTTAAGCTTTAGCTGGTCTTTTAGCTGAGCTCTAAGCTGATCTTTAAGCCGACCTTTAAGCCGATCTTTAAGCTGTGCTTTAAGCCGATCTTTAAGCTGATCTTTAAGCTGATCTTTCAGCTGTGCTTTAAGCTGATCTTTAAGCTGATCTTTAAGCTGTACTTTAAGCTGTGCTTTAAGCTTTAGCTGGTCTTTTAGCTGAGCTCTAAGCTGATCTTTAAGCCGACCTTTAAGCCGATCTTTAAGCTGATCTTTAAGCTGATCTTTAAGCCGACCTTTAAGCCGATCTTTAAGCTGATCTTTAAGCTGATCTTTAAGCTGATCTTTAAGCCGATCTTTAAGCTGATCTTTCAGCTGTGCTTTAAGCTTTAGCTGGTCTTTTAGCTGAGCTCTAAGCTGATCTTTAAGCCGACCTTTAAGCCGATCTTTAAGCTGATCTTTAAGCTGATCTTTAAGCTGTGCTTTAAGCCGATCTTTAAGCTGATCTTTAAGCTGATCTTTAAGCCGATCTTTAAGCTGATCTTTCAGCTGATCTTTCAGCTGATCTTTAAGTCGATCTTTAAGCTGTGCTTAGCTGATCTTTTTTGCAGACTTGGCTTCAACAACTCAGCGACGAAATGGTCTCAACACTGAGATTTCTTACCGTACAAGCTGTTCGAGAGGAAAGCCTCAATCCGACAAAATATCCATCACAAGTGCCAATTCACATGAAAATCTTCACCTAACTTCTCTTTTTAGATTCTCTGCTTGGCTGAGGAGATCCGTTTCTCGCGTGAATGCGAGAAAGCTTTGGAGAATGGTGGAGGACAAGAATTGGAGAGAATGAAAGCTGATTTGCAATCACAATTAGCACAAATGACTGATGCTAAGGTGGGGTTCTAAACTGGGTAAAGGTCTTTTTCTTTCCTGGGCAAAGAGGAGATCGATAGACTGATGCTCAGCTCAGTGTTGGAGCATCAGGCTGGTAAGCAAAAGGTCAAGGGTTCAATTCCGCTTGGCTCGAAATTCTTTGCCATTCATCTTTGATTCATTTGATTCATTTTACTTTATTAAACTCTTTCCAGACTGAAGACAGAGTGATTTCATTGAAATTGAAAGCTCTAATTCTCGATTTGATTCATCACATTGATGTGATCGATCAATTAATCAATGCAAAAGCGAAAGGATCTGGGGAATGGATGTGGCAGAAACAATTGCGCTTCTATATGGTCAACGATGGAGTGGTGATGCGACAAATTGATGCGCATTTCGATTACACTTATGAATATCAGGTAAACATTGATTTTAAGATGATTACTATTTTTAGATGATTACTATTGTATTGTGAGGAATTTCGCTTTGTTTGACACCAAAAATCATTCTGAGGGGTGAAAGTCGAAATTTTAGTTTGCAGGACTTTATACATGATTTTTTTAAAGAAAGCTTAGCTTAGAGCTTAGCTTAGAGCTTAGCTTAGCTTCGAGCTTAGCTTAGCTTAGAGCTTAGCTTAGCTTAGAGCTTAGCTTAGCTTATAGCTTACCTTAGCTTATAGCTTACCTTACCTTAGCTTAGCTTATAGCTTAGCTTATAGCTTAGCTTAGCTTATAGCTTAGCTTATAGCTTAGCTTATAGCTTAGCTTATAGCAGCTTATAGCCAGCTTATAGCTTAGCTTATAGCTTAGCTTAGCTTATAGCTTAGCTTATAGCTTAGCTTATAGCTTAGCTTATAGCTTAGCTTATAGCTTAGCTTATAGCTTAGCTTATAGCTTAGCTTATAGCTTAGCTTATAGCTTAGCTTATAGCTTAGCTTATAGCTTAGCTTATAGCTTAGCTTATAGCTTAGCTTATAGCTTAGCTTATAGCTTAGCTTATAGCTTACCTTAGCTTAGCTTAGCTTATAGCTTAGCTTATAGCTTAGCTTATAGCTTAGCTTATAGCTTACCTTAGCTTAGCTTAGCTTATAGCTTAGCTTATAGCTTAGCTTATAGCTTAGCTTATAGCTTACCTTAGCTTAGCTTAGCTTATAGCTTAGCTTATAGCAACATAGCTTACCTTAGCTTAGCTTAGCTTAGCTTAGCTTATAGCTTATAGCTTAGCTTAAGCAGCTTAAAGCTTAGCTTATAGCTTAGCTTATAGCTTAGCTTATAGCTTAGCTTATAGCTTAGCTTATAGCTTACTAAGCTTAGCAAGCAGCTTATAGCTTATAGCTTAGCTTATAGCTTAGCTTATAGCTTAGCTTATAGCTTAGCTTATAGCTTAGCAGCTTATAAGCTTAGCTTATAGCTTAGCTTATAGCTTAGCTTATAGCTTAGCTTATAGCTTAGCTTATAGCTTACTATAGCAGCTTATAGCTTAGCTTATAGCTTAGCTTATAGCTTAGCTTATAGCTTAGCTTATAGCTTAGCTTATAGCTTAGCTTATAGCTTAGCTTATAGCTTAGCTTATAGCTTAGCTTATAGCTTAGCTTATAGCTTAGCTTATAGCTTAGCTAGCTTAGCTTAGCTTAGAGCTTAGCTTAGCTTATAGCTTAGCTTATAGCTTAGCTTATAGCTTAGCTTATAGCTTAGCTTATAGCTTAGCTTATAGCTTAGCTTATAGCTTAGCTTATAGCTTAGCTTATAGCTTACCTTAGCTTAGCTTAGCTTATAGCTTAGCTTATAGCTTAGCTTATAGCTTAGCTTATAGCTTAGCTTATAGCTTAGCTTATAGCTTAGCTTATAGCTTAGCTTATAGCTTAGCTTATAGCAGCTTATAGCTTAGCTTATAGCTTAGCTTATAGCTTAGCTTATAGCTTAGCTTATAGCTTAGCTTATAGCTTAGCTTATAGCTTAGCTTATAGCTTAGCTTATAGCTTAGCTTATAGCTTAGCTTATAGCTTAGCTTATAGCTTAGCTTATAGCTTAGCTTATAGCTTAGCATAAGAATCTTTTCGATGTGTGCTTAAATCTATCGCTTTCTCGAGTTCATCAACAGGTCCCAAATTCTGAAACATTTTCAGGGAAACACTCCGAAACTTGTGCACACTCCGCTCACCGATAAATGCTATTTGACGCTAACACAAGGTTTACCTTAAAAAAAAGAGATTACAGAAACTACAAAAGCATCCAAACTGCTATTTACGAGTAAGCTATGCTCAGTAGTGCGATATTTTTAGCTATTTTTAGCTATGTTTAGCTATGTTTAGCTATGTTTAGCTATGTTTAGCTATGTTTAGCTATGTTTAGCTATGTCAGTTTAGCTATGTCAATGGGTTTGGGTGGGAATCCGTTTGGACCGGCTGGCACTGGGAAAACCGAATCCGTGAAAGCACTTGGGGCACTTTTCGGAAGACAGGTACAAGCTTTGATGAGTTTGATAGGTTTGGCTTTGATGGGACGAATCTTTATGTAAAAACTATCTCTGAAATCTTTACAGATCAATTACAGATCAACAGATCAATTACAGATCAACAGACCTTTACAGATCAATCAATTTCCAGGTTTTGGTATTCAATTGTGATGAGGGAATCGACGTGGTGTCGATGGGACGAATCTTTATCGGAATCATTCAATGCGGGGCATGGGGATGCTTTGATGAGTTTAATCGACTGGAACAGGTTGGAAATAACGGTAGTTACTGTAGCTTACTGTAGTTTACTGTAGTTTACTGTAGCTTTTAGTCTACAGAGTGAGCTATGATTATTTTATAGTTATTTTTAATCAGAAAAAGCCAAGAGCTTGACACTTATTCTTCTTCAAGGCACTTATTGCCTCTAAATGCCTTCTTCAAGGCACTTATTGCCTCTAAATGCCTTCTTCAAGGCACTTATTCTATGCGCCTTATTCTGTACAGTACGACGCACCCTGTACAGTACTCGAAACTCAGGATTAACAAGCACACCAGTTCACCTCACCACACTTACTAGGGAACCGCTCCAGAGCTTCTTACCATTTATAGACACTTTAAAATACCTAAAAATTGGTTTTAGTGCCTTAACAAAAAAGCAAAAAGGCTTTGACAGCGACGGAATTTAAACCAGAGCGAGTAGCGAATAGGGAATAGCGCGAAGAGCGAGCACACTATCCGCTACACGATTCGCTCAATGCTCGGAGGAAGTATTGGGTTGATGCATAATTATCCGGACTTCTTTTATAAATGATTTTATTTAACAAAAAATAACATAAATAGTTGGAAAAATATGTTTAATTGATTATTCTGGAGCATATTCACCGCCTACATCAATAACTGATTGCCATTTGCTTGGAAGACGATCGATTCCACGAGCGAAGAATAAACGATCTTTGGAGGCAATCCACGCTTTAACATCGTCTATCAAGTCATCCAAATCGTTGTAGATCTTATTTGTTTGCCAATTTTTGAGCGATCGATTGACGTGGTAGTCCGTTGGGGCTTCTCCAGTTCTTTGAGATCGCGAAACGACTCTGCGGCAGACCATCCCTTTTCGAAGTGGTAGAGCATGATATGGCGAAGATGGATATGATTGTCGACACGCATTTTGTTCACTAAAGAATAACGAATATTTAAAAAAAAAGAAATAGACAAAAAGCTTTCAAAACAAAAAAGATACAAGCACGCAAAAAGAAGTCCGGATAATTATGCATCAACCCAATATTTTCTCGAAATACATGTCGTAATCGATTACGATTTCAGTCAATCGGGGCGACTTTAAAGTCGACTTTTTGGATTAAACAGAACGGGGAAAGTCAAGCGCATAATGATTTCGAAAGAACAAATTGTTACCAAGACTTATGAGCCAGTCTAATAAATCAATAATAACAATAATCTTGAAGTCAAATCCAAATTGTTCTTCATCAAAAATAAATGGTGTAGGAGACTCTCTTACATCTTTCCAACCATAAATAAACGGTGTGATACCGTGGCGGCGCCGTTTTTCAAAAAAATGCCCAAACTTCAAAAGCATTTTTCTCGAAAACTGGATGCTATAGAGTAAAACTGAAAAACACGTGTCCCTTTGAACTTCACGATGACGTTTCTGTGCTGGGTCACATATTCAAGGTGGTGCTAGGTCACATATTCAAGGTGACGCTAGACGCCCATTTCCCAAATCGATCCTAGAGTTGGAGCAGTCCTCTAGTTTCTTTTTGGACACCTGTTCCGGGTATACTTTGTGCTCAAATCTTGTAAACGCACCGTTTCACTGTTACTTCTCATTCAATTTCAGACCGTGCTCTCAGCCGTTTCCCAGCAAATCCAAACGATTCAATACGCGATCAAAAATCGTTCACCCACCTGCACGCTTGGGGTAAAAACGGCAAAAGTCGACCCGAATTCCGCGATTTTCATCACCCTAAACCCGGCTGGGAAAGGCTACGGTGGAAGGCAAAAAATGCCGGATAATCTAAAGCAATTATTCCGGCCAGTTGTCATGTCTGTGCCCGATAATGAGATCATCGCTGAGACTCTTCTTTTCTCTGAAGGATTTCGAGGAGCCAAGGAATTGGCAAGGAAAACTGTAGCCATATTCAAATTATGCAAGGAAATGCTTTCCGCACAACAACATTACGATTGGGGATTGCGAGCGTTGAAGGCTGTGCTAAGAGGGTGGGTTTCCTTTGAAAACGCTTCCCTTCTAGCCCACTAGACAGCTTTAGAGAGCTTTAGCCAGGCTTTAGACAGCTTTAGACAGCTTTGGACAGATTTAGACAGCTTTAGGCAGCTTTAGACAGCTTTGGAAAGCTTTAGACAGCTTTGGAAAGCTTTAGCCAGGCTTTAGACAGCTTCAGACAGCTTTAGAGAGCTTTAGACAGCTTTTGGACAGCTTTAGACAGCTTTAGCCAGGCTTTAGACAGCTTTAGCCAGGCTTTAGACAGCTTTAGCCAGGCTTTAGACAGCTTTAGATAGCTCTAGACAGCTCTAGACAGCTTTAGCCAGGCTTTAGACAGCTTTAGCCAGGCTTTAGACAGCTTTAGCCAGCTTTAGACAGCTTTAGATAGCTCTAGACAGCTCTAGACAGCTTTAGCCAGGCTTTAGACAGCTTTAGCCAGGCTTTAGACAGCTTTAGCCAGGCTTTAGACAGCTTTAGCCAGGCTTTAGACAGCTTTAGCCAGGCTTTAGACAGCTTTAGCCAGGCTTTAGACAGCTTTAGCAGCTTAGTAGTTAAAGCTAGATACCAACAGCTAGAAGCTAGGCTCTACAGGCTTTAGACAGCTTTAGCCAGGCTTTAGACAGCTTTAGCCAGCTTTAGACAGCTTTAGACAGCTCTAGACAGCTCTAGATAGCTCTAGACAGCTTTAGACAGCTCTAGACAGCTCTAGACAGCTCTAGACAGCTTTAGCCAGGCTTTAGACAGCTTTAGCCAGGCTTTAGACAGCTTTAGCCAGCTTTAGACAGCTTTAGATAGCTCTAGACAGCTCTAGACAGCTTTAGCCAGGCTTTAGACAGCTTTAGCCAGGCTTTAGACAGCTTTAGCCAGGCTTTAGACAGCTTTAGCCAGGCTTTAGACAGCTTTAGCCAGGCTTTAGACAGCTTTAGACAGCTTTAAACAGCTTTAAACAGCTTTAGACTTTTAACAATGCTTAGGCTACCGTAATCTCGGCTTTCTTAAGCTACCGTAATCCCGGCTTTCATTTGTTTAGCCTAATTTCCTGTGAATCTTTTCAGTTGTGGTGATCTTCGTTCACAATCTCCAGACAAAGAAGAGTCACAAATCGTCGTGCAAGCTCTTCTCCTGAATACTCTCTCGAAATTGACATTTTCGGATTCAAAGCGTTTTTCCACGCTAATCGATGACATTTTCACGAGCGGTGTCGACAAAAAAATGGCACAATTCGGGGAAATTCTCGAATCATTAGAGAAAGCGGCTGAGGAAATGCGGATAAAGATCACGGAGAAGCAGCTTCAGAAACTCTTTCAATTATATGAGCAATTGAGGCAACGAATGGGTGTGGTGATTGTCGGGCCATCGGGTGAGTGTTTTCGCGAAAGTTTTGGTATAGTTTTGCCCTTTAATCTCACCTGCCGCACGGAAATCTCCGTTCAGACGGCGTCATCGCAAAATTAGCCGTTTAATCGATGCAAAATGAGCGCACCACATAGAAGTTTTGTGGCTCTACTGCACTGTGTACTGTACAGCAGACAAGTACAGTAGATGTACAGTAGATGCGTACTGTACAGCAGACAAGTACAGTAGATGTGTACTGTACAGCAGACAAGTACAGTAGATGTGTACTGTACAGCAGACAAGTACAGTAGATGTGTACTGTACAGTAGACAAGTACAGTAGATGCGTACTGTACAGCAGACAAGTACAGTAGATGTGTACTGTACAGCAGACAAGTACAGCAGACAAGTACTGTACAGCAGACAAGTACTGTACAGCAGACAAGTACAGTAGATGTGTACTGTACAGCAGACAAGTACAGTAGATGTGTACTGTACAGCAGACAAGTACAGTAGATGTGTACTGTACAGTAGACAAGTACAGTAGATGTGTACTGTACAGCAGACAAGTACAGTAGATGCGTACTGTACAGCAGACAAGTACAGCAGACAAGTACTGTACAGCAGACAAGTACAGCAGACAAGTACAGTAGCTTATCGTAGGTTAACAGAATAGTCCGGTAGCTTGCTAAAGACTTATCCCTTATGGCGTACTTTGTGCTAAAGTTTTGTACTTTACTTTCTTGGGATTGGGCATTCCTAATCCTGCACTGATCACTGAATTTTTTTTCTTAGGCAGTGGAAAATCGACTCTATGGCGAGTGCTGAAACGAGCGCTTTTGTTGGCAAAAGAAAACCTAAGCGTTTACAATTTCAACCCGAAAGCGATGAGTCGAACAAAGGTTGGGGAAATGGATCGAAAATCGAAATTGCGCCCCGTTTTCAGCTCTTGGGTCATATGGATATGGACACGAGAGAATGGAGTGATGGAGTGCTCACAATTGCAGCTAGACAGGTGACAGATTTGGGATTTTTGAAACTAAAGCACTACAATTGGAATAACAACACTATAACAGAAACTGTCCAGACCAAAACTTTATGTGTCCAGACCAATCAACTTTCAACTTTCAGGTAATCAAAGACACTGGAATGCACACGTGGATCATCTGTGATGGAGATATCGATCCAGAATGGATTGAGGCACTGAATTCGGTGCTTGATGACAATCGATTGGTAAATTGGCAGATCTTTAACTTATGTAAATTGAATCCACTGGATCCCGAAAGAATCCCGAAAGAGTTGCACAGATTTGAACTAAAACCAAGCCACCAATTCAAGCTTGTTCACAAGCAGCTTGTCTTGGCACCTGGCTTGGCATTTGGCTTGGCATCTGGCTTGGCATCTGGCTTAGCTCTAATCCTAATCCTGCACTTATCAATCAAACCAATGCTGTGAAGTCTGGCTTCACATTGACTAGTTGACTATTGACTAGTTCAAAAACTTCGAAATTGAATTTGACACTGATTTGGTTTAGCCGTTTTTGACTTTTGATTTCATTCTTGTTCCTAAACTTGTTCCAAGACTTGTTCCAAGACTTGTTCCAAGGCTTGTTCCAAGACTTGTTCCAAGGCTTGTTCCAAGACTTGTATCAAGGCTTGTTCCAAGGCTTGTTCCTAAACTTGTTCCTAGACTTGTTCTTAGACTTGTTCTTAGACTTGTTCCAAGACTTGTTCCAAGACTTGTTCCAAGACTTGTTCCAAGGCTTGTTCCAAGACTTGTTCCAAGGCTTGTTCCAAGACTTGTTCCAAGACTTGTTCCAAGACTTGTTCCAAGACTTGTTCCAAGACTTGTCTTAGACTTGTTCCAAGGCTTGTCCCTAGACTTGTTCCTAGACTTGTCCTAGACTTGTTCTTAGACTTGTTCTTAGACTTGTTCCAAGACTTGTTCCTAGGCTTGTCCCTAGAATTGCCTTAAAAATTTGACACAAACAGAGCTTGTTGTTAGACTGATTTTGATTTCTTTTAGTTAACAATGCCGTCTGGTGAGCGAATTCAATTCGGCACCAACGTCAATTTCATCTTCGAAACTGACGATTTGAGTTACGCATCGCCAGCAACGATCTCGAGAATGGGAATGTTGTTTATTAGGTGATCTTTATTGGATGATGTCTATTAGATGATGTCTATTAGATGATCTCTATTAGATGATGTCTATTAGATGATCTCTATTAGATGATCTCTATTAGATGATCTCTATTAGATGATCTCTATTAGATGATGTCTATTAGATGATCTCTATTAGATGATCTCTATTAGATGATCTCTATTAGATGATCTCTATTAGATGATTCTATATATGTCTATTAGTGATCTCTATTAGATGATGTCTATTAGATGTCTCTTTAGATGTGTCTATTAGATGTCTCTATTAGATGATCTCTATTAGATGTCTATTAGATGATCTCTATTAGATGATCTCTATTAGATGATGTCTATTAGATGATGTCTATTAGATGATCTCTATTAGATGATGTCTATTAGATGATCTCTATTAGATGATGTCTAGAAAAGAAAGTCATTCGGTATTAAATAACAAAATTTCATCAATCCCATCATAAAAACTGGTCTGTGTTTACTTTTAATCTTAAACAACCGGGTCAATAATCTTAAACAACCGGATCAATCATTATCATTATCAATATCAATATCATTCTCATTCTCATTATCATTATCATTATCATTATCTCAATCAATCATTATAATCATTATCCAAATCTCATAAGATCTTTAATCATTTACATAAACTCCAGCTACAGCTAAGCTTACAAGCTTAGCTTGTATTAAAGTAAATATTAAAGTTATGTAAATGTTTTATTAAAGAATTTTATACATCTTTTTATAGTGAAGAAGATTTATCGCCAAGTGACATTGTGACGAAATGGTTGAAAGAAAACGATGAAAGCTCTTCAAATCCGAATATTCGCGATTGGATTGACGAGAATTTCTATCGGTAACAATCAAAAAGGCTAGAATGATTAGTGTTACGGTAGTCTAGAGATAGAATTTGTAATAGATTCTTGGATTAGCAATTAGCAATAGATTCTTGAATTTTTTTACCTTACTAAAGCTTGTTTTAGAGTTCTGAAATTTGTCAACACAAAGCAAAGCCAATCATCTCCGATTCGACTCACTCCGACAGCTCTAACACAGAATGGACTATCTTTGATAAGGTACAAACATATAATAGTTAATTTTAAAAGGATAATAGTTAATTTTAAAGGATAATAGTTAATTTTGAAGTACAGTAACCCTACAGTAAAGCTAGTTTTCCATTTCCAGAGGCTCCAAATCGAAAACCGAATTCCTTGTCTCATTGTTTCGCGGCTTTTCCGGGAGTGTCCCCGGAGAGACAAGAAAAGAATTAGCGGAAATCGTTTATCAAGGTAAATTTGAATTTTCTAGATAATTTCTAGATAACCAACAAGGGAATGTCAACTGGGTGATCCACCAACTGGCCAACGGGTGATCCCACCAACCGGGTGATCCCACCAACCGGTGATCCCACCAACCGGGTGATCCACCAGTGATCCCACCAACCGGGTGATCCACCAGTGATCCCACCAACCGGGTGATCCACCAGTGATCCCACCAACCGGGTGATCCACCAGTGATCCACCAGTGATCCCACCAACCGGGTGATCCACCAGTGATCCACCAGTGATCCCACCAACCGGGTGATCCACCAGTGATCCCACCAACCGGGTGATCCACCAGTGATCCACCAGTGATCCACCAATCGGGTGATCCACCAGTGATCCACCAACCGGCTGATCCCACCAACCGGGTGACCAAATGGCACGAGCCATAGATCTTTTTGGACGTAGAATTTTGTGCTGATTCCGAATCTGCTTTCCGTTTCCGCTAAAGAGCACTCTATCAAAAGTTATACGCGTTCAAAGTTTTGTATAGAATTGGAATGAAAAAAATCGCCCCTTTAGTTTATAGGCAGACTTTCCAAGACTCGTCGTCGAGAAGAGCCTGAAAATTGCAGAATTTTAGATGGATTTTAAGTTTTTTAAGGATCTGGAACGCACACTATGAGCAGAGCATAAAAAAACGGCGATTCATGCACTTTTGTATCTCGGTGTAGATTGTACTTTTCGTAGTGTAGACATTGTAGTATAGATTGTACTTTTCTATTGCCAAATTTCATGACGATTCTTTTAAAATCAACCTTAAGTCAATCCGATTGCTGGGAGTCGAGTTATAGAGTAAAAATAGAAAAGGCGCTAAAGTGCCATTTTGACTATAAAAAAACGGCACTTTAACGCACTACTCTTTAAGGCAATTTTAAGGCAATATTAATCAAAAATCTTACTCAGGACTAACTCTACCCGATTCGCAAAACCCGGAGCTTGTCTATTTTGATGATCGAGCTCAATCGTTGATGGTTTACACAGATGATACGGGGATGGGACTACGAGTGGAACAGGTAGCAATAAACTGACTAGCAATGCAAACAAACAATAAACAAGCAATAAACAAGCAATAAACAAGGTGCTCTAAGCGGGCCTTACTGTAGCCAGGCTAGATTCCCAGTCGGGTTAGACTTACTGTAGGCGAAGCTCTGGTTAAGCCTAGCCTCCTCAAGGACTTTTGTGTGTCAATACTCACAAGGGATGGTCAATTGGCTGAGCCAAACCTATACAATTTGCAGAATTTGATGCTGATTCCGAATATATATTCCGTTTTTGTTAAATCACAATCTGTCAAGTCTGTCAAGCGTCTAAAGTTGAATGACTCTGAAAACGGAAAATCTGATCATTTGGGTCTTAGCGGCCTCCGTGCGGACCGGTCTTAGCGACCTTCTTGCACCCCGGACGGAGTGCAGCCGTGGCCGAGTGGTACAGCGTTTGTTTCCAGAGCGAGGCCTCGCGGGTTCGATGCCTTCTTTGGGTTTTTCTTTTTTCTTTTGCTTTTCTTCAAGAAGGAGTCGAAACTGTGAGTTCTCGCCCTGGAAATGAACGCTTTACCACTCCACGACGGCTGCACTCCAGACGCGGGTGCAAGAGGGTCACTAAGACCCGTCCTGGATGGAGGCCGCTAAGACTCAAATGACCACATTTTCAGAGTTTTCAGAGTCATTCAACTTTAGACGTTTATAACTCCTGCCAGATTGTCATTTAGCAAAAACGGAATAATTATTCGGAATCAGCATCTAATTCTGCTAATGGTATAGGTCGTATAGGATTTGGCTCAGCCGTTCAGCTGACATTCAGGCAAGCCCAGGCAAGCCCAGGCAAGCCCAGGCAAGCCCAGGCAAGCCCAGGCAAGCCCAGGCAAGCCCAGGCAAGCCCAGGCAGGCCCAGGCAAGCCCAGGCAAGCCCAGGCAGGCCCAGGCAGTCCCAGGCAGGCCCAGGCAGGCCCAGGCCTGGGTCTGTAAGCCAAGTCACGCCAGGCCAGAGCTCTGGCAGGAGCCAGAACCGCCTACAGTGACGTCAGCAACCCCAATACCTTAAAACAATCCTGCTATTGCTAGATATCCACTAGAGATCGAATTCCCACTACAATTCATTAGATATTGAATTCCAGCTTGAGCACGAGGAATCGCGGCCGATGGTGATGACATCACAGGCTCAAGCAGCTGCCTATACGGTGGGTACCGTACTTCTATGACTATAGTAGCTTTTAGAAAGGATCAGCTTCTGGACAAAGCTTAGACAAAGCTTAGACAAAGCTATAACAAGAATGAGCCTTACCACAGCTTCTACTGTACAATTCTTTGCTGCATAATCGAATTTCTAGATGTCCGCTTGGTTGAATCACCCAACCCATCCATCATTTTGCGTGGTCGGCCCGGAGGGAAGTGGAAAAGCGCGGCTGTTAGAGAATGCGCTCAGCCAATCACCGCATGCACATTCGGCAACGTTGTATTGCTCGGCGCAAACATCGTGAGTCTTTCAACTAAGCGACTAAGACTGTACTTTGCGTTAAAACTCGTAAACACACCCTATCTGGAGCATTCAATCGAATCAAAACATTCAACCAAATTCAATCGAATCCAGAAGGAGTGCGTTTAGCCAATTTTAGCGCGTTCACGCTTGAGCACAAAGTACACACGACGTTTGGTACTAGAATGGACTAGAATGTAGTACTAGAATCTAGAAATGATTCCGACCTGGCAAAAACCAGGTCGGATCGGATCAGATCGGTTTAGCGCGATTGGTCAGATCTATCGGATCGAATCGAGCTAGCTAGATCGGAGGGATCGGATCGGGCTAGATCGATCGGTCGGACGAATCGGATTGGGCTAGATCGGTCGGACGGATCGGATTGGGCTAGATCGTTCGGACGGATCGGATTGGGCTAAATCGATCGGTCGGACGAATCGGATCAGGCTAGATCGGTCGGACGGATCGGATTGGGCTAGATCGGTCGGACGAATCGGATTGGGCTAGATCGTTCGGACGGATCGGATTGGGCTAGATCGGTCGGACGAATCGGATTGGGCTAGATCGTTCGGACGGATCGGATTGGGCTAGATCGGTCGGACGGATCGGATTGGGCTAGATCGGTCGGACGAATCGGATTGGGCTAGATCGGTCGGACGGATCGGATCGGGCTAGATCGATCGGTCGGACGAATCGGATCGGGCTAGATCGGTCGGACGGATCGGATCAGGCTAGATCGATCGGACGGATCGGATCAGGCTAGATCGATCGGACGGATCGGATCAGGCTAGATCGATCGGTCGGACGAATCGGGTCGAATCAGGCTAACTTCGGACGATCGCGGGCAGATCGAGGTCGGACGATCGGTCGGCGGATCGGATCAGGCTAGATCGATCGGTCGGACGAATCGGATCAGGCTAGATCGGTCGGTGGATCGGATCGGATCGGATCGGACTAGCCCAATCGTTATCGGATCGAGCTAGCCCAACCCGATAACGATGTCTACTAGGATGTAATCTAATCTACTATTAGATTACTTTAGCTTAGATCTAGATAAAATTCTCCAATTTTCAGTAGCACAACCCTTTTGCAAACCCTCCTTCAACACACCGTTCAAGTTTCGCGTGCCGGTGGCCGAGCGTTGAAGCCGAAAGATGGCCATCATTTAGTCCTTTTATTGAGAGGAATCAATCAAACAACACCCGATAAGGTTTGCTTTTACATTTACAATTTTTACAATTCAATTTTACAATTCAATTCTTCATTATCTAGTATGGAACGAGTGAGCTGCACGCACTTTTGCATCAATTGTTGACATACGGCGGCTTTTATGACGAGCATTTGGAATGGATGGCGCTCGATGGGATCCAGGTGAGCTTTTATGTTGTAATTAGAGTTGGGAGTCGAGGTAAATCGCGGTAAATCGCAGATCCAGACAAAATCCAGGTTTTGATTTGACTTCTGCAAAATTGGCAAATGTTAAACTGTTAAATCCGTTCAGCAAAATTGCTAGATGATAAATTGGTGGATCTAGATGATATTTGGTTGATCTAGACGATAAATTGGTTGATCTAGACGCTAAATTGGTAGATCTAGATGATATTTGGTTGATCTAGATGATAAATTGGTAGATCTAGACGATAAATTGGTAGATCTAGATGATATTTGGTTGATCTAGACGATAAATTGGTTGATCTAGACGATAAATTGGTTGATCTAGACGCTAAATTGGTAGATCTAGATGATATTTGGTTGTCTAGATGATAAATTGGTGATCTAGACGATAAATTGGTTGATCTAGCGCTAAATTGGTGTCTAGATGTATTTGGTTGATCTAGATGATAAATTGGTGATCTAGACGATAAATTGGTAGATCTAGATGATATTTGGTTGATCTAGATGATAAATTGGTAGATCTAGACGATAAATTGGTAGATCTAGATGATATTTGGTTGATCTAGATGATAAATTGGTAGATCTAGACGATAAATTGGTTGATCTAGATGATATTTGGTTGATCTAGACGATAAATTGGTTGATCTAGACGATAAATTGGTAGATCTAGATGATATTTGGTTGATCTAGACGATAAATTGGTTGATCTAGACGATAAATTGGTTGATCTAGATGATATTTGGTTGATCTAGACGATAAATTGGTTGATCTAGACGATAAATTGGTTGATCTAGACGCTAAATTGGTAGATCTAGATGATATTTGGTTGATCTAGATGATAAATTGGTAGATCTAGACGATAAATTGGTTGATCTAGACGCTAAATTGGTAGATCTAGATGATATTTGGTTGATCTAGATGATAAATTGGTAGATCTAGACGATAAATTGGTAGATCTAGATGATATTTGGTTGATCTAGATGATAAATTGGTAGATCTAGACGATAAATTGGTAGATCTAGATGATATTTGGTTGATCTAGACGCTAAATTGGTTGATCTAGATGATATTTGATAGATCTAGACGTTAAATTGGTTGATCTAGATGATAAATTGGTTGATCTAGACGCTAAATTGATAAATCTAGACGCTAAATTGACGCTAGACGCTAAATTGGTAGACTAGACGCTAAATTGGTAGATCTAGACGCTAAATTGGTAGATTGAGATGCTGACGCTAAATTGGTAGATCTAGACGCTATATTGGTAGATCTAGACGCTAAATTGGTTGATCTAGACGATAAATCGGTAGATCTAGACGCTAAATTGATGCTAGACGCTAAATTGGTAACGCTAGACGATAAATTGGTAGATCTAGAAGCTAAATTGGTTGATCTAGACGCTAAAGCGGTAAATCTAGACGCTAAATTGGTAAATCTAGACGCTAAATCGATAAATAATCTTTTGAATCCAGGCCCTAATGCATAGGCCAAAGCAGAAAACAGAAAAACCAGGATCAAGTCGAGCTTTTGTACCTTAGATAGTGTTAAAATGATCAGTGTTGATCGTGCAATCACCACACAACTTAATGAGAGCTTGATGAGAGCTTAATGAGAGCCTAATGAGAACGAAAATCTCCTATATTCGGCAATTAATACTACTACATAGGATTCAATTGAACATTCAATTCATTCGATTTTTTCCAGTTTGTGGTGACAATGGCGAGTGAGGGTGCGGGTCGTTATCGTCTTTCTCCTCGTCTCCTATCTCTTCTCCGTCTCACTCAAGTTTCCACTCCGAATGATCGAGATTTACACACAATATACTCGATTTATTTGATGCCAATATTAGAAGTATGATTAGATATTAGAAGTATCATATTAGAAGTATGATATTAGAAGTTTTTAAAAGTTTATTTAAAGTTTATAAGTTGTAAGTTGATTTATACGTTGAAAATTTCAAAAAAGCAAATCGAAACCAGTAAGTCTACAAAACAGATTCTATATTTCTTTAGTCAAATTCAATGTAGATTCTAATAAAAGAAACCAGGAGTTGTTTGGGTTTCTCGGCCAGGATCGAATCACCGACCTTTTGTGTGTTATAGAGGTGCTCTCGGCTGGTCAATACGAAAATTGCAGTTTAGTAGAATGTAAACCTATCGAATGCAATCGAATGCAAATGCGAATCTAATTCATTGTAGAATAGCTACCATCAATGGTGATTCGACTTTGGAACTTTAATTCGAATCAATTGAATCAATCGGATCAATCGAATCAATCGAATCAATTGAATCAATTGAATCAATCGAATCAATTGAATCAATCAATTGAATGAATCAATTGAATCAATCGAATTGAATCAATCAATTGAATCAATCGAATCAATTGAATCAATCGAATCAATTGAATCAATCGAATCAATTGAATCAATCAATTGAATCAATCGAATCAATTGAATCAATCGAATCAATCGAATCAATTGAATCAATCGAATTGAATCAATCAATTGAATCAATCGAATCAATCGAATCAATAGAATCAATCAATAGAATCAATCAATTGAATCAATCAATCGAATCAATTGAATCAATCGAATCAATCGAATCAATCGAATCAATCGAATCAATTGAATCAATCGAATCAATTGAATCAATCGAATTGAATCAATTGAATCAATAGAATCAATCAATAGAATCAATCGAATCAATTGAATCAATAGAATCAATCAATAGAATCAATCGAATTGAATCAATTGAATCAATTGAATCAATCAATTGAATCAATCGAATCAATCGAATCAATCGAATCAATCAATAGAATCAATCGAATCAATTGAATCAATTGAATCAATCAATAGAATCAATCGAATTGAATCAATCAATTGAATCAATCAATTGAATCAATCGAATCAATCGAATCAATCGAATCAATCAATTGAATCAATCGAATCAATCGAATCAATCGAATCAATCGAATCGAATCAATCGGATCGAATCGAATCAAATCAATCGAATCGAATCGATTCAAGCCCAATGTCTAGTAAATATCAACTAAAAACAGAACAAGCCTTTTCTAAAAGGTAACTAATTTGAAAATCTAGCGTAATCGATAAAATTATCCACCTTTTAGAAATCCGCTCAAATTCAATGCCTCACCTACTTTACCCTAAACTTTTAGCCGGTTCTCCAATCGTCAGCCCGGGTTGAGAGCGTTGCTAGCATGCTCGTACAGATCTACGAAGATGTAAGAATCTATTTAACATCTAAAAAACTAGATAGAGTCTAATACTAAGATAGAGTAAAATACTAAAAAACTATATAGAGAATCTATTTAACATCTAAAGAACGATATATCTAAAATCTTCCTTATTTAAGTTATTATAAATCCAAAATCGATTCTTAATTCGATTCTCTACAATTCTCTACAATTCTCTACAATTCTCTACAAATATCCTTAAAACTCAGGTCCGAAAAACGTTTAAAAACACGGATCGAAAGCACTACGTTTTCTCACCAAGAGATCTCACCAAATGGGCTTTAGCCATGCTCAGATACGATTTAGAGGTAAGAATTTTCTAAATATTAGCATATCTAAAGCATATCTAAATCAATTTACATATAAACAATAAAGTTTCTTGTTGAAAAATATTTGCAAATATTTGTAAAATCTAAATTTAACCTAGGGAGATGTCGACAAAACGACGTGGGCTCTTTTGAATGAAGCACAAAGGATTTTCCGGGACAGGTACTGTAATCTAATAAGACACCGAAAAGCTCCAAAAAGCTTAGAAAGCTCCAAAGAGGCTTAGAAAGCTCCAAAAAGCTCCAAAAAAGCTTAGAAAGTTCCAAAAAAGCTTAGAAAGCTCCAAAAAAGCTTAGAAAGCTCCAAAAAAGCTTAGAAAGCTCCAAAAAAGCTTAGAAAGCTCTGAAAAGCTCCAAAAAAGCTTAGAAAGCTCCAAAGAGGCTTAGAAAGCTCCAAAAAGCTCCAAAAAAGCTTAGAAAGCTCTGAAAAGCTCCAAAAAGCTTAGAAAGCTCCAAAGAGGCTTAGAAAGTTCCAAAAAGCTCCAAAAAAGCTTAGAAAGCTCTGAAAAGCTCCAAAAAAGCTTAGAAAGTTCCAAAAAACTGCAAAAAGCTCCAAAAAGCTTAGAAAGCTCCAAATAGGCTTAGAAAGCTCCAAAAAGCTTAAAAAGCTCCAAAAAGCTTAAAAAGCTCCAAAAAAAGCTTGGAAAGCTCCAAAACTAGATAAATAAAACCAAATACTAGATACAAGAGAATCGTCGGAACTGGTCGGACGATTCCGCTACGCCATTGAGATGCAAACGCTTATCGAGCATGGGGACACGATGCTCTATTTATTTTTTGCCCATTCTTAATGGTTCACGAGAAAAACGCTTGCAAATTTTGGGGGAAATCGCAAAAGAAACGCGACTCGGGAAATCCCATCTCGGGGATATATCGGCTCTTTCCCTTTCCCTCTAGCGTGATAGGATGGTCTAGAGGTAAATGCACACGCTCTTGATCGCATTTTTGCTTTCTTTGACCCTGGTTCGGATCCGGTTGTGGACATTTTTTTGCTTTCTTTTTGCTAAACCTTTAATAACACTTTTTGTTTATTTTAGAATGCTTAATAATAATTATTAAGATCAAATGACACTCAAAAACTCTGAAAATAAACAAAAACAAACAAAAACAACCTAGTTCTGATCTTCTTCGCATTAAATTTTGTTTTTTTCTGTAAAATTTTTAGTTAGTTCCATTTTTGGTTCATTTTCGGAGTTTTTGAGTGTCATTTGATCTTAATAACTATTATTAACCCATTCGAAACTTCTGCAGCGAATAATCGCTGCAACAAAAACTCAGGAACGGACCGCTGCAGCGATTATTCGCTGCAGCGCTAATTGAGCTATTTTCATTCAATTAATTGGTTTTTTTTTGCTGTTTTTCAGCATTACATGTATATTCCAATTGTAACAGATCTACAAATTAGGTGGGCAAAAAAGACGTGTCATATTTACCCGGAATCAATGCAGCCTCTGGTTTTGCATTGAAATTTTCCATAATAGCTCTAATCTTATAAAGCCGATCTCCTGCAGGATCCAGTTCATTATCACAAAAACGCAGGTTGCGAAGAATAGATTCAAATTTTGCTCTTGACATAATGACTCTGGACATGTGGGAAAATTCTCCTAATCCAGGCCTGCTACTCCAGTAGTCACGAATCTTCGGTAATTTGACGATTCCCATTTGAAGACAGGAAGAGCTTGAAAGATTTTGCATCGAAATCCTGCCAGTTTGTTTTCCTTTTTTCATGTTTATTAGATTCGCCTACTAAAATATTGTCGTCGATAAAATATTGGGTTGATGCATAATTATCCGGACTTCTTTTATAAATGATTTTATTTAACAAAAAATAACATAAATAGTTAGAAAAATATGTTTAATTGATTATTCTGGAGCATATTCACCGCCTACATCAATAACTGATTGCCATTTGCTTGGAAGACGATCGATTCCACGAGCGAAGAATAAACGATCTTTGGAGGCAATCCACGCTTTAACATCGTCTATCAAGTCATCCAAATCGTTGTAGATCTTATTTGTTTGCCAATTTTTGAGCGATCGATTGACGTGGTAGTCCGTTGGGGCTTCTCCAGTTCTTTGAGATCGCGAAACGACTCTGCGGCAGACCATCCCTTTTCGAAGTGGTAGAGCATGATATGGCGAAGATGGATATGATTGTCGACACGCATTTTGTTCACTAAAGAATAACGAATATTTAAAAAAAAGAAATAGACAAAAAGCTTTCAAAACAAAAAAGATACAAGCACGCAAAAAGAAGTCCGGATAATTATGCATCAACCCAATATTTCTCGAATCCTACTCCCCCGGGTTGTCACTTTTGTGGGGGGCGCCTATTTCAGCAATTGTTACCAGACTATGAGCCAGTCTAATACAAATAACAATAATCTTGAAGTTAAATCCAAATCGTTCTTCATCAAAAATAAATGGTGTAGGAGACTCTCTTGCATCTTTCCAACCATAAATAAACTGCTTCGGAGTCAAAAATGTCAAAAAAGGGCTTGGTCCGGAAAAAGAAAAAACGCTGCGGTTTCGAATGGGTTAAGCATTCTAAAATAAACAAAAAGTGTTATTAAAGGTTTAGCAAAAGAAAGCAAAAAAATGTCCACAACCGGATCCGAACCAGGGTCAAGGAAAGCAAAAATGCGATCAAGAGCGTGTGCATTTACCTCTAGACCATCCTATCACGCTAGAGGGAAAGGGAAAGAGCCGATATATCCCCGAGATGGGATTTCCCGAGTCGCGTTTCTTTTGCCATTTCCCCCAAACTTTGCAAGTGTGAACCTCGTGGATTTTCCTCGTGAACCATTAAGAATGGGCAAAAAATAAATAGAGCATCGTGTTCCCCATGCTCGATAGCCGTTTGCATCTTAACGTTTGCATCTCAACGGTGTAGCGAAATCGTCCGGCCCAGTTCCGACAATCCTCTTGTTAGGTACAATATAAGTAGAATAAAGATATTTAAGCTTTAATACCATTTTGATATAATCAGATTGGCGAGTGAGGAGGATCGACAAAAATTCGACTCACTTTTGTTGAATGTGAGCCCGATGGCGAGGGGATCGGATATGGGTGGGGAAATCGATACAAACTACAAACTATAAACAAACAACATCCAAACAACAACCAAACAACAACCAAACAACAACCAAACAACAACCAAACAACAACCAAACAACAACCAAACAACAACCAAACAACAACCAAACAATAACCAAACAACAACCAAACAATAACCAAACAACAACCAAACAACAACCAAGCAACAACCAAACAACAACCAAGCAACAACCAAACAACAACCAAACAACAACCAAGCAACAACCAAGCACCAACCAAGCAACAACCAAACAACAACCAAGCACCAACCAAACAACAACCAAACAACATCCAAACAACAACCAAACAACAACCAAGCAACAACCAAACAACAACCAAGCAACAACCAAACAACAACCAAACAACAACCAAACAACAACCAAGCAACAACCAAACAACAACCAAGCAACAACCAAACAACAACCAAACAACAACCAAGCAACAACCAAGCAACAACCAAACAACAACCAAACAACAACCAAGCAACAACCAAACAACAACCAAACAACAACCAAACAACAACCAAGCACCAACCAAACAACAACCAAACAACAACCAAGCAACAACCAAACAACAACCAAACAACAACCAAGCACCAACCAAACAACAACCAAACAACAACCAAACAACAACGAAACTACAACGAAACTACAACGAAACTACAACGAAACTACAACGAAACTATAAGCAAAATAAAAACTATAAACTACAAAGTAGTACAAACTATAAACTACATAAACTACATAAAGAAACTACAAAAATACGCTAAAATTTAGCTATGACCATTTTCTAGGAAAACTCTTCATCACCACAGCCACCGTCATTCACTCCACCGGGCTCCCATTGACGCAAATTTCTCGAAATGACTACACAAACCTTCTACAGAAAGCCGTGAATCGTTTCGGTTTGTCATTTGAGGGAAAATTGATGGAAAAGTTTACAATATTCTGCAAAGAATTCCGCAAAGAGTTCTGGAAAGCGTTCTGCAAAGAATTCTCCAAAGAATTCCTCGATTTCTCTACCTCTATCGAGAAATCGATCCTTCGATCTCATCTCTTTTTATTTCGAAGCATTCCTTCGAGAGTGAATTCAATTCAATTCAATTCAATCAAGAATTCAATCCCCCAGAAGCGATTCGTTTACAAATTTTAGCCCAAAGTACAGAAAAATGACAACTAGAAAGTGCTCAGACTCAGGAGAAATCTCTTCGTTTTTAGAATTCGATGTGTGTCAATTCAAACCAGCGCTTGTCGATGAGATTGTTGATGTTTGCGCCAAAATCGATCGAGCGCTTACGACACCAGGTTTGAATAAAGCATTTCGTTATCTGGAGAAGTAGAAGAGAAGAACGAGCCCTCTAAAGTTAATCGAGGGTCTAACAAACGTCCCCCGCCCCTTGATCAACTTTAGAGGTCTTGTTCTTGGCTCCATTTTGAGAAATTTTAACGTATAATATACCAAAAGAGAGCCCTTAATGTCTTCTATCTTTTGGCATATTAAACATAAACATCTCTCAAAATGGGGCTGAGAACGAGGCGTCTAAAGTTGGTCGATGAGGGAGGCGTTGGTTAGACCCTCAATCAACTTTAGACGTTTCGTTCTTAGCTCCATTTTGAGAAATTTTTATGTATAATATACCAAAAGATAGAGGACATTAAGGGCTATCGTTTCGTATATTAAACATAAAAATCTCTTAAAATGGAGTTGAGAACGAGCCCTCTAAAGTCGGTCGAAGAGGGTGGGGCATTTATTAGAGGAAATACGGTAACTGCTTTTATAAAAAGTTGTATAAAACTTTTGGGAAAACCTGTAGAATCCGTTCCAAATCCCATAAAATATCTATAATATTTATTCAAAGCCAATGAACTAATCAAACAAGCGAATTTAGGCGGCAATGTGTTGATCGCTTCTCGTGCCGGGATGTCACTTTCTTCATGTATTCGCCTGATCTCTCATCAACATCAAATCACTGTTCACACGCCACGTTTAACTCCATCATATGCACAGAAACATTTTGATAATGACTTGAAAAATGTGGGTTTTTTAAAAGAGATTTCTGAAGTACGGTGCTGTCGTTTGAAAGCCTGGAACGTCCAAGAACAAGTACGTTCCAGAGCTGTAGTTCTCCTGGAACATCTGTATCCTGGAACATCTGTACGTTCAAGAACTAAAGCATTACAGTATTCTAGAGCTGAACTAAAGGCTCTAATCTTAGTCTTGGACTTCAGGGATGGCTTTACTTTATTGGAGATTAAACTCAAGTTCTATTATTCTTTAGTAGAACTTGAAAAGTAGAACTAAAAGTAGAACTAAAAGTAGAACTATTCAAGTTCACCATTCAAGTTCACTATTCAAGTTCTACTAATTGAGCTATTGTTACAGTATAAATTAACCAATCTCCAGGCCATTTCCACAGCTCTCTCAACCGGTGAACACGTCGTTTTCCTCCTTGAAGAGTTTCAACTGATCAGCAACGGTTTCCTCGAAACGATTAATTGTCTTTTATCAGCTGGTGAAGTGCCAGGATTGTTTACGGCACAGGGTGGGATTGAGAGAACTTTTCTTGGCCTGATTTGACCTTTTCTTGGCCTGACTTGGAGCACTTTGACCTTATTGGAGCATCTTTGGCTTCAGCATAGGACCAGGAATGTCTTCCAGTCAGGAATTACAGCCTGGCTAGAGCTTGGCTTTTGTCCTAGTCTTGCAATTCTTCATAACTCTTACCCTTTCCAGAGTTGGACGGGCTGATTGCGGCGATGCGCGATCAAGCGAGTCAGATGAATTTCCAGCGAAATTTGCACGACTTCTTTGCATATCGTTTGTTTTTATTTGGCGTGTTTTCATTTTATTTAAAGCAATTTTAAACTTCCCCACCCTTTTCAGGCGTCCGATCACTTGTTCACGTCGCTCTCGTCCTTGATGTCGACAATGAGAAGTGAGAAAATGATGAAACTATTTTCTCGAAATACATGTCGTAATCGATTACGATTTCAGTCAATCGGGGCGACTTTAAAGTCGACTTTTTGGATTAAACAGAACGGGGAAAGTCAAGCGCATAATGATTTCGAAAGAACAAATTGTTACCAAGACTTATGAGCCAGTCTAATAAATCCCAGCTACGCGGCTACTTTACTAAAGTTAACCTTGAAAATAACCATTGGCAAATCCCCATCTAAAAGCTCCTATTTCCTTCATTTTTGTCAAAACTCCGATCAGTTCATCAGAAATTTGCATATTTGAGAAGTAAGAGCGCAAAAACGTAAGAATTTTAAAAATCTGGCTCCTCCTCACGGTCTGGACGGGTCTAGACAGGTCTAGACAGGTCTGAACAGGTCTGGACGGGTCTGAACGGGTCTGAACGGGTCTGAACAGGTCTGGACGGGTCTGAACGGGTCTGGACGGGTCTGGACGGGTCTGAAGGGGTCTGAACAGGTCTGGACGGGTCTGAACAGGTCTGAACGGGTCTGGACGGGTCTGAACGGGTCTGGACGGGTCTGGACGGGTCTGGACGGGTCTGGACGGGTCTGGACGGGTCTGGACGGGTCTGAACGGGTCTGAACAGGTCTGGATGGGTCTGGATGGGTCTGGACGGGTCTGGACGGGTCTGGACGGGTCTGGACGGGTCTGGACGGGTCTGGACGGGTCTGGACGGGTCATTCAATCTTAAACGGATTCATCTAGATTCGAAGAGCGAACAGCCGCTAATCCGGCACTTTTCCGCGACTGTGAAGTGATTTGGATTGAGGATTGGAGTCGGAAAACATTGGAACAGGTAAATGATGGTTGATGGTTAATGGTTAATGATGGTTAATGGTTAATGATGGATAATAGTTAATGATGGATAATGGATAATGATGGATAATGGTTAATGGTTAATGATGGTTAATGATGGTTTATGGTTAATGATGGTTAATAGTTAATGATGGATAATAGTTAATGATGGTTAATGGTTAATGATGGATAATGGATAATGATGGTTAATGGTTAATGATGGATAATAGTTAATGATGGTTAATGAATCTATTGATAATAAAATAGATTATTATCAATAAAATAGATTATTATCAATAGATCTCAATAAGAAAATAGATCTTTTAGATAAATTTAACCAATATTTGTTCTGACTCTGGTTTAGGCCTGATTCTAGCGTGAGTTGGCCTGGTTGCCTGGGCTAAATGGCTTAGACTTGGCCTGGCTTAGCCTTGACCTGATCTTTGGCTTGAACTGATCTCGAGCCTGATCTTGGTCTTAACTAACACTGGCTTTCGAGCACAAAGCAAAAAGTAGAACATAATTGGCAGTGCCTGGCAGTTACTTTATCTACACTACTGGACAATGAAATATCATATTTGAAAAAAGATCGTCACTTTCGCGCGTCTGTAACTCTCTTGTCTTTACCGTATTTCTAAATATTAATACTACCATTGTGTAGCCCTTGAAAAGAGCTTTCAGAAAATGTATAACACTAATAGTTTAAACTCAAAGACAAGGGAGTTACAGAGGCGCGAAAGTGACGATCGTTTTTCGCATATGATATTTCATTGTCCAGTACTGTATTTTAAAAATACATTTATTGAAAACCAATAATGTGATACAAACAAAGGGTACATAATAAGACATAAAGGTTAAACACACAATTTTATGGCACTGCGGCCGTTCTCACCCCTATGAACAACTTCTAGATGAAGTTAGAGATGTGGTAACTTCTAGATGAAGTCATGGAGATGTTATGTTTTAGATGAAGCCATTGATATGGTAACTTTTAGATGAATTCATAGATACAGTAACTGCCATATCATTAACTAAAAGTTAACTTCAACTAAAAGTTACCTAATCCATGACTTCATCTAGAAGTTACCATATCTCTCACTTCATCTAGACGTTACCATATCTCTAGCTTCATCTAGAAGCTACCAGATCCTTAAATTCATCTAGAAGTTACCATATCTCTCACTTCATCTAAAAGCTGCCTAACCCATGACTTCTAATACTCAACTGATCCCTTTAAGTCACCAATTCCCTTTCCAGATACCGCGCTCTCTTCTCCCGAAATTCGGTGTCGATCCATCGGATGATTTGCTGTCCCTTCTCCCGCAATTGTTCTCAATCGTCCCCTCAAATCTTGGCACTCCATCGAAATATTCATCCTACATCGAAAACTATGCACACATTTATAAAACAAAGAAGGAAACTGTCACGTCTAGACTGCAGCGATTGACGGTATGAAATCCCAGAGTGCACTTTGTGCTTTCTTTCTAAATCCATCTGATGTACTGAATTCTTGAAGAAGTGATGGGGCGACAAGACAAGCTTCTCCAAGCTCCAAGCTTCTCTTATTGTCCAAGCGTCTCTTCTCCATTATTTTGTATGATCACTGGAATCACAGTAATCTGGGTTCCCCAATTCTACAGTGGTTAAACTGCTAGATCAACTTGAACTAGAGATCAGCTCTAGATTTTCAACTCTAGCTTTTCAGCTCTAGATCTTCAGCTCTAGATCTTCAGCTCTAGATCTTCAGCTCTAGATCTTCAGCTCTAGATGTTCAGCTCTAGATCTTCAGCTCTAGATCTTCAGCTCTAGATCTTCAGCTCTAGAGATCAGCTCTAGATCTTCAGCTCTAGAGATCAGCTCTAGATGTTCAGCTCTAGATCTTCAGCTCTAGATCTTCAGCTCTAGATCTTCAGCTCTAGATCTTCAGCTCTAGATGTTCAGCTCTAGATCTTCAGCTCTAGATCTTCAGCTCTAGATCTTCAGCTCTAGAGATCAGCTCTAGATCTTCAGCTCTAGAGATCAGCTCTAGATGTTCAGCTCTAGATCTTCAGCTCTAGATCTTCAGCTCTAGATCTTCAGCTCTAGATCTTCAGCTTCAGATCTTCAGCTCTAGATTTTCTTAAAGGTACAATTTTCAATATAATGATATTTTTCCAGGCCGGTGTCTCAAAGCTGACCGAAGCTCGAGAAGCTGTGGGAAAAATGCAACAACGAGCCGCGAAACAGAGCAAATTGTTGGCTGAGAAGCAGCGAGAAGCCGATGGAGCGCTGGCCGCGATATCACAATCGATGACGGTACAAATAGCTATTGTTTCTGAGTGTATTTCTGATTCACAGGGTGCCCAAGATCAAAAAGAATCGATGGAGAAGTTGAAAGTGGCGACAGAAGAAGAGAATGTGAAAATCGAAGAGCAAAAGAAAATAATCGAGATACAGCTGGCTGATGTGGAACCGTTGCTGAGGGTGAGTTTGAGACTGCCAGTAACCGTACTGCCAGTAACCGTACCCAATAAACCGTTACAACAACTGGAGTAGACTTTTAACGAAAAAAAATCTATCGATGCTTTTTGCCGTTGGCAACTTAAGGTTTTTCGTGTTTTTCTCAGCTTTAACGCTTTGATTTTGGCTATATTGGCTATCATTCGATGCAGAACAAAATTACGCATCGAATGATACCAAAACCAACTCAAAATATAATATCCATGCAAAGTTATGAGGCAAAAATGAAGTCCCGCCCATAATAGCCCGGGTTTAGCCTTTTGCCGTTGGCAATTTAAGGTTTTTCGTGTTTCGTGTTGTTCTTAGCACTAAACCCTCCTTTTTTGGCTATTTGAACTATGGTTTTTGGCATGCTTTAGAGTAAATTTGTAACGAAAACATCTGTCGGTCCTTTTTTGCCGTCAATTTAAGGTTTTTCGTCTTTTCCACAACAATAACTCTTCGATTTTGATTATATTGACAATGCATTCGATGCAGAATCAAATTACGCATCGAATGATACCAAAACGAACTCAAAATATAATATCCATGAAAAGTTATGAGGCAAAAAGTCAAGCACCGCCCATAATGAGCGGGGTTTAGCCGTTTGCTGTTGGCAATTTACCATTTTTACCACCTGCCGAAACAACTAGCCCTGAAAATGGATGGCGCTTGAGCGGACCACTTATACCCGACCGTTGCCGACTTGAGCGCAATGCCCGCCTGGTCGCAGCGAGTAAGAGGGTCGCGGTGGTTTGCGTTGAAGGCTTTGGGCGTGGGTCCAGCTGGAGCTTCCATCGGTGCAGATCTTGGTGGTAGTAGCAAATATTCAAGCGAGATGCTTGGAGACTGAAGTGGGGAAGGGTTCCACGTGAACAGCAGTTTGCCGTTGCCAATTTACCATTTTTCGTCTTGTTCTCAGCACTAAACCCTCCTTTTTGGCTATTTGAACTATCATTTGATGCAGAATAAAATTGCGCGTCAAATGAAACCAAATCAACTCAAAATATAATATGCACGCAAAGTTATTGGCTAAAAACGTAAACCCCGCTCATTACGGGTGGGGCTTGACTTTTTGTCTCATAACTTTTCATGGATATTATATTTTGAGTTGATTTTGGTATCATTCGATGCGTAATTTGATTCTGCATCGAATGCATCGTCAATATAATCAAAATCGAAGAGTTATTGTTGTGGAAAAGATGAAAAACCTTAAATTGACGGCAAAAAAGGACCGACAAATGTTTTCGTTACAAATTTACTCTAAAGCATGCCAAAAACCATAGTTCAAATAGCCAAAAAGGAGGGTTTAGTGCTAAGAACAACACGAAACACGAAAAACCTTAAATTGCCAACAGCAAACGGCTAAACCCCGCTCATTATGGGCGGTGCTTGACTTTTTGCCTCATAACTTTGCATGGATATTATATTTTGAGTTCGTTTTGGTATCATTCGATGCGAAATTCAATTCTGCATCGAATGCATCGTCAATATAATCAAAATCGAAGAGTTATTGTTGCGGAGAAGACAAAAAACCTTAAATTTAAGGTTTTTAGTATTTTTATCTGCACCAGCCTTTCTATTTTGACTATTTTAACGATAATTCGATGCAGAATTAAATTGCGCGTCGAATAACACCAAAGTTAGCTCAAAATATAATACCCATGGAAAGTTATTGGCTAAAAACCGAAACCCCGCCTATTATGGGTGAAACTTGACCTCTTGCCTCATAACTTTTCATGGATATTATATTTTGAGTTCGTTTTGGTATCATTCGATGCGAAATTCAATTCTGCATCGAATGCATCGTCAATATAATCAAAATCGAAGGGTTAATGCTGAGAAAAACACGAAAAAGGTGTAGTCCATAAGGCTCACTTTTATATGAGCTTAAATGAGCTTGAAATCGACTTTATGCTAGTCTTGTTGCTAGTCTTACCAGTTCCAAACTTTTAGGAAGCCCGTGAAGCGGTCGGATCGATCAAATCGGAATCTCTTTCCGAAATTCGATCTTTAAGAGCTCCGCCAGAAGCAGTTAGAGACATTCTACAAGCTGTGCTCGTATTCATGGGAATTCTCGACACATCCTGGGAAGCGATGAGAAAGTGAGTGTACTTTGGGTTTAAATTTGTAAACACACCCTCTCTGGTGCGCACCTTTGTTCTTTCTTTTTCAGATTCTTGGCAAAATCCGGTGTTAAAGAAGAAATCATTAATTTCGACGCTCATCGTATCACAGCCGATGTCCACAAGAAAGTTTCGACACTTGTTAGCTCAAAACAAGGATCGTTTGACCCAAAGGTTTGCTTTCTACTGACTTACTGGAGTTACTGACTTCTTCCTGAAGCTACTGACTTCTTCCTGAAACTACTGACTTCTTCCTAAAGCTACTGACTTCTTCCTGAAGCTACTGACTTCTTCCTGAAGCTACTGACTTCTTCCTGAAGCTACTGACTTCTTCCTGAAGCTACTGACTTCTTCCTGAAGTTACTGACTTCCTGAAGTTACTGACTTCCTGAAGTTACTGACTTCTTCCTGAAGTTGCTGACTTCTTCCTGAAGTTGCTGACTTCTTCCTGAAGTTGCTGACTTCTTCCTGAAGTTGCTGACTTCTTCCTGAAGTTACTGACTTCCTGAAGTTACTGACTTCCTGAAGTTACTGACTTCTTCCTGAAGTTGCTGACTTCTTCCTGAAGTTGCTGACTTCTTCCTGAAGTTACTGACTTCCTGAAGTTACTGACTTCCTGAAGTTACTGACTTCCTGAAGTTACTGACTTACTGGGGTGGTTCCAATATGGTTCCAATATGGTTCTACATATGGTTCTACATATGGTTCTATATATGGTTTCAATATGGTTCCAATATGGTTCCAATATGGTTCCTATACATGGTTACTGACTTCCTGAAGTTACTGAAAAGGATTCTGTTACTTTCTAGAATGCGAAACGAGCCTCTGCAGCTGCGGCTCCATTAGCTGCTTGGGTTTTGGCGAATTTACAGGTAAAACTCGAATGACTCGAATTAGTTTACTCGAATTTTAAAGCTTTCTATTAATCTAGTAAATAAAAGTCTTATTTTTAGATAAAATTTTATTTTAGTATTCGGAAATTCTCGACAAAATCAGCCCACTGGAACAAGAGAAAAACGCGTTGCTGAAGTGAGTCAATTTTTAGCAAACTTGGGCTTTTTTTTTAGCACTTTTTATATCTGATTAGACTAAAAATTCTATTCTAGGGTTTCCAGGGTCAGTGAATCTGAATCCGGCATTAGTTTTTGGCTATAAAATTAGGTTGACGAGTTATAAACGATCGTTTTAGGCAACAAATTGTTTATTTCATAGAATGAAATGTTTCATAGAATAAAATATTTCATATTTCATAGAACATTAATCGAAAAGGTATTCTCCATTATTATCGATGACTTCTTGCCATCTTTGGCTTGATAATTCCTTGATATCATTCTCAAAAAACTGAGCGTCCTTCTGAGCAAAGTAGAAATCAAGTCATCGTTTTTTTTAGAAATCAAATCATCGTTTTTTTTTGACTTGTGCATGATCATTGAAAAGTTTTCCATAAAGGAATTGCTTTAACGATCGAAACAAATGGTAATCTCAGGGGTGCTAGGTCGGGTGAATAAGGCGCATTTGGTAGAAGTTTCTAGCCAAGCTCGTCGCGTTTTTTGTGAGTGACTGTTGAGTGCCAAGTTTTTGCTGTGTGCCGTTTTGCGTTCTCTTGCAAAAAAAGGACCTTCGATGGATCGATAGCCCAATTTCTTTAATGATTTCAACTAACACTCATCAATTGTTTTGAGTAGAGATCGATGAATTTTTCCATTACGCCTTTAAATGGTTGAAAGAAGTAAAGATCCAATGGTTCAACGAGTCCTGTACACCCCGCTTAAACTCATCTTGTCAATGATTAAATAACATTATACAAATTTCTAATAATCAACAAATTTCTAATAATCAAAACGATTTTTTAATGTTTTTCAAAAAAAGCAAAAACTTTAACTGCTAGCGATCCGCTCATTGATCCAATGAGAGCGGATCAACCAAGATCAATGAGTTCCGAGCGCATCAAAGAGTTCCTAGTGGCACGCTCCACTAGGCTACGAGCTGACTTTTGGGATGGCGAAAGGAAAGCCTTTCCGCCGGCCAAAAAATCGGTGTGCCAGAAATTCGAGAAAAGCCTTCATTTTTTCGAAATTCAAATGGCTATAACTTTGTGCGTTTTGCCGATTTGCGCTTTTTGAAAACAGTTTCTGAACGTACATTTTCAGGCCTTTCTTTTTTGCACCTACCTCATATTGTAACTCGCGGGTAACTTGGGAAGGTTCCCTGGTTAGGCTCAGGCTTAGGCTTAGGCTTAGGGCTTAGGCTTAGACTTAGGCTTAAGGCTTAGGCTTAGGCTTAGGCTTAAGGCTTAAGGCTTAGGCTTAGGCTTAGGGCTTAGGCTTAGACTTAGGCTTAAGGCTTAGGTTTAGGCTCAGGCTTAAGGCTTAAGGCTTAGGCTTAGGCTTAAGGCTTAGGCTTAGGCTTAAGGCTTAAGGCTTAGGCTTAGCCATAAGACTTAGGCTTAAGGCTTAAGGCTTAGGCTTAGGCTTAAGGCTTAGGTTTAGGCTTAGGCTTAGGCTTAGCCATAAGGCTTAAGGCTTAGGCTTAAGGCTTAGGCTTAGGCTTAAGGCTTAAGGCTTAGGCTTAGCCATAAGACTTAGGCTTAAGGCTTAAGGCTTAGGCTTAGGCTTAAGGCTTAGGTTTAGGCTCAGGCTTAAGGCTTAAGGCTTAGGCTTAGGCTTAGGCTTAGGCTTAGCCATAAGGCTTAGGCTTAAGGCTTAAGGCTTAGGCTTAGGCTTAAGGCTTAGGCTTAGGCTTAAGGCTTAAGGCTTAGGCTTAGGTTTAGGCTTAGCCATAAGACTTAGGCCTTGGCTTAGGCTTAAGACTTAGGCTTGGGCTTAGACTTAGACTATTTATTGGGCTATGTTTTGGCTATAAAATCATTTCTAGAAATCTTTCCAAAGCCGAGAAACAGATGGAGAAATTGTCGAAAGGGCTGACGACAGTCGATGAAAAAGTGGCCGAGTTGAAGAAAAGATTCGAGACATTGATTAAAGAAGCGACACAGATAAAAGTTGATTTGGATAGAGAACAGGTGAAGGGAAAAAGGGTACTTTCCGATTATTGGGAAAAAGCATCACCTAGACATCACCTAGACAGAAAATTCGAAGCCAAACCTAATTCTACCTTTGTTTTCTTGGCCAATTCTTGACCGATTACTTTGAAATTTTATCTACAGCTAGAGATCGATATTTTCAGTTTGTAGACAAAATTGCAGAGCAATCGGCCAAGGAACTACCGAGAAAACGAAGGTGGAATTAGGTTCGGCTTGGAATTTTCCCAGCTCTAGCACAACCAAGTTCGGAACATGGTTTTATATGGAAATTTTGTGCAAAACGCGTCTCGATATGCAAATGCAAATTCCCTGAATCGAAACGCACAGAGAAAAGATAGATATCAAGATATAAAGATATTCAGGCAACCATTCAAGTGGCGGGCACACTCGTGGATCGGCTCGGTGGAGAGTACGAGAGATGGAGACAACAAATGGATGTGCTGCGGAATGAATTGGATCAGGTAGAATGGTGAACAAAAATCAGAGCTGAACCTGGTCTGACCTGGACCTAGTCTGACCTGGATTTTGAGGCGTTTGCTCACATTTGATATTTGCCAATGGCAATCTAACTTTGAGCTAAAATATCTTGGTGTTCGTCTGTCCAATTTAAATGTTCTTGGTATGATTAGATGCGTCAAGTCTTTCTCTATCGATTGGTACAGAAAGAGGGCGAACGCGGCTCAAATATCCGATAACTCTTAACCAGATGAAGTTGGTGAACCCAATAATGCAAGCTAAGCCTGCAAGCTAAGCCTGTAAGCTAAGCTTTTGGTGGACTCGGGGATTTTTCTGGTTTAGGCTAGGCAGTAAAACCATTTAGCCACCACAAACCTAAGCCTAAGCCTTCAAATCTTTAGCTCGAAAAACGCTGTGCCGTCTCCGCTTGTTTTGTCTCATTTCTCGGTTCGGCCTCGGAAAGGATTCGACACGATGTGGTCAAACAATGCGGACAGGTGAGAAAATGATCAGCTTAAAGATCAGCTTAGTCGTAGCTACAGTAATCCTTTTTCTTGACTGCCTGCAGTAGGGCTTGCAAAAGTGCTAAAACTACAGTGTAATTCCTAGGCTTCCAAGGGATTTTGTAATCTTTGGATGTAATGCAGTAGAGTGCCTTACAGTAGCCCTTGAAATGTGACTACAGTTACAGTACTCCTCAGTAGTGCTTAGTAGTGCTTAGTAGTGCTTAGTAGTGCTCAGTAGTGCTTAGTACTCCTCAGTACTCCTCAGGACTTCTCAGGACTCCTCAGTGCTCCACAGGACTCCTCAGGACTCCTCAGGACTCCTCAGGACTCCACAGGACTCCTCAGGGCTCCTTAGGGCTCCTCAGGACTCCTCAGGGCTCCTTAGGGCTCCTCAGGGCTCCTCAGGACTCCATAGGACTCCCCAGGACTCCTCAGGACTCCACAGGACTCCTCAGGACTCCACAGGACTCCTCAGGACTCCTCAGGACTCCACAGAACTCCCCAGTACTCCTCAGGACTCCTCAGGACTCCATAGAACTCCCCAGTACTCCTCAGTACTCCCCAGTACTCATCAGGACTCCCCAGTACTCCCCAGTACTCCTCAGTACTCCTCAGTACTCCTTACATCACTTAGTTACAGTATAGTAACGTCTAGCACTCTGTACAGTATCAACTACAATACTTTCCATCAATTTCCAGGCAGTCCGTCTCGATACTTTCGACGTTCTCAACTTTTGCGCCCTTGAAACAGAACAGGTTTGTTTTTGCGTGTAAAAAAAGATCATTTTCAATGAAAAACAATGCTAATTCATTAGCGCAAACGCAAGAAAAAATTTTTTTTTAAAGTGAAGCAAAAGAATGAAAAGAGAAATTAGAGAAAAAAGTGGTTTTAGGGAAGAATTTTTGGGAAGAATTTTTGAAAAAGGAAACTTTTTGATCACAGAAGAAAGCTAAAAGAGTAAAAACTTTATCGAAAACATTTCTTTTTTGCGATTATTTCCCCGGGCACAGCTTCCATAGACATTTCGTTGGTGGATTGGCAACTGAAATTGGGTAATTTCCATGAATACAATAATCTTTGGGTGGTTTTCTACAGTAATCTAATGAGTACAGTAATCTAATGAGTACAGCAATCTAATGAGTACAGTAATCTAATGAGTACAGTAATCTAATGAGTACAGTAATCTAATGAGTACAGTAGTCTAATGAGTACAGTACTCTACCGTAGCCCTTGCTACAATTGCAGTGATCTTTAGAGAAGTTTCTCAATTCACAGCAACTCTTGCAACGATCCTACAGTTACAGTACCTCAAAGAGTACTTTGTGCTTGAACCCTTGCAAACGTACTCTTACTGGTGCTCTGAATTCGTTCATTTTGAAGCTAATGGGTTCATTTTGAAGCTAATGGGTTCATTTTGAAGCATTTTAAAGGGTTCATTTTGAAGCATTTTGAAGCATTTTGAAGCATTTTGAAGCATTTTGAAGCATTTTGAAGCATTTTGAAGCATTTTGAAGCATTTTGAAGCATTTTAAAGCATTTTGAAGCATTTTGAAGCATTTTAAAGCATTTTGAAGCATTTTAAAGCATTGTAAAGCATTTTAAAGCATTGTAAAGCATTTTAAAGCATTTTGAAGCATTTTAAAGCATTTTGAAGTATTTTGAAGCATTTTAAAGCATTTTGAAGCATTTTAAAGCATTTTAAAGCATTTTAAAGCATTTTAAAGCATTTTAAAGCATTTTAAAGCATTTTAAAGCATTTTGAAGCATTTTAAAGCATTTTGAAGCATTGTAAAGCATTGTAAAGCATTGTAAAGCATTGTAAAGCATTGTAAAGCATTTTAAAGCATTTTGAAGCATTTTGAAGCATTTTGAAGCATTTTAAAGCATTTTGAAGCATTTTGAAGCATTTTAAAGCATTTTAAAGCATTTTGAAACATTTTGAAGCATTTTGAAGCATTTTGAAGCATTTTGCAGCGTCTAGGCTAAAGTATAATTGGCTATTGTAACTGCAGCAAAGAAAAGATAAGTAGAGACGGCAAGGAGTCAAGCCAAGACTTAGCCAAGACCGGCAATCACTTTTTTCTAAGCACTGGTTTATGCTAAAAATCTGTGTTATATCTCAAAAAATCACCCATTTTCTCTACTTTAATTTGATATCTATGCTCGTGGAAACAAACGTACTGGTGTCGAGATCTGACCGTTTGTTTGAGGGGAAACTTCGACTACGCGACGCTCCCATAGGGTCTTTTATAGGGCTTTTATAGGGCTTTTATTCGAGTATTTATGGTAGAAAGTTCTCGTAATTGGCTACAATAATCCGAATTTTTCACTTTTTAACGTTTTAACGTTCTAACCTCTTTTATCCAAATAGCTAGCCAATGAATAGGACCTTCTCGGTTGGGTTAACATCGAGAGAGTTCTCAACGAAACACCGTCTTCATCCATTATCTGAAAATATATCTGAATAATGATCTATCTGTAAATCTATATTAAATCTATATTGAAAACCCACCAAGAAACGTGCTTCGACGGCTAATAAAATAAAAAATAGCGCTAATAGTACCCGCCACGCGGTGGACATTACCTGAAAAGAAATCTGGATTTAAAGAGAAGCTTAAAGAAAGAAAGAAAGAAGAAACGAGAAAGTCGGTTCGTTAGAAAGGGTGCTTTTGCTCAGGCTCAGGCTCAGGCTGAGCCCAAGCCTTGCAAAACTTGAGCACAAAATACACTAGAGAGCAAAAGTACCAGTCAGAAAGTACAAAAAGCGAATACTAATGGGGTTTTTGTGAGTTAGCTTTATGATAAAAAATAGGTAAGATAGCTGATAGCTGAATAGCTGAATAGCTGATAGCTGATAGCTAATAGCTGATAGCTGATAGCTAATAGCTAATAGCTGATAGCTAATAGCTGATAGCTGAATAGCTGATAGCTGATAGCTGATAGCTGATAGCTAATAGCTGATAGCTGAATAGCTAATAGCTGATAGCTAATAGCTGATAGCTGAATAGCTGAATTGCTGAATGAGCTGGATGACTTTTGAACCTTTGATTGACTTTTAAAGTACGCCAAACTTTAACCAGACTAAATGTTTGTCTAGTAAGGGATAAAGCCATATCCTGTCAACGGAACACATATCAGTGAGCTCATTGGTAAAGCGTTCGGTTACCAGGCGAAAGTCGCGGGTTCGAATCTCGGTGATGACCTGAGCCTGAGCCTGAGCCTAGGCTTAAGCCTGAGCCTAAGTCTAAGCCCAGGCTTAAGCCTAAGTCTAAGCCTGAGCCTAAACCTGAGCCTGAAATGAGCATCGGCAAGCGGGTGTCCCTTAGCTCCAGGAACCAGCTGAGATCCAAAAAATAGAGGTTTAGCCCAAACCCAAATCGACTAGCCTCGACAATCGAATCGACAAGCGAGGCGCTAGCCGCTAGCCTTCGTACTAAGTCCAAGCCTAGGCCTAAGTCTGGGTCTTAGCCTAAGTCTAAGCCTAAGCCTAAGTCTAAGCCTAAGTCTAAGCCTAAGCTTAAGCCTAAGCCTAAGCCTAAGCCTAAGCCTAAACCATAAAACTACACCAGTTCAACTGTCCAACTGTCTTTTAATGTCTAAAGTTAGCTACAAAAACTTATTGAGTAGGTGTGAGTAAGAAAAAAGTTGACAAGAACGGAATTTTCAATGAGAAGAAAAGAAAGAAGGAAAAGCTTAAAGAACAGAAAAATTTCGAGACTAAAAAAAGTACATGGGAAAATTGCTGAAGTAGACAAAAGCGTGGGTGTTCTGAAGGGAAAAACCTTGCTTCATAAACATTGCTTTAAAGTGTACTTTTGTGGTATAAACGTACCCCTTTCTACCGCACTGCATTCCTCGTTTTCTTCGAATGTTGCTGTGCGAAAAATGAAGAATTCAGTGCACTAGACGGGCTACAAAGCACAAAGCAGAGAGCACAAAGAACGCCACTGATATGTAAGCAGATCTAAGCCGAGCTACCTTCGTGCTAAACAGTAAAACAATAAGAGTAAACCGTATTTTAATGCACCAAAAGGTGTGCGTTTTCAACAAGCTTTCCAAAACTTTCCAAAACTTTCCAATAAGCTTTCTTTTTGGTCTAAAGACGCGGAAATTTGACAAATTTGACCTTTTCCGTATAAAATTTGACCAAATTACCAAATTAGTCCCTTTTCCTCATTCATTTGCATCTTTTTTGTCAAAACACAATTGTTTTTATTGAAATAATTGGATAATTAGGATAATTGGATGAACTTTGAAAAGAAAAAGGGAAGAAATTCACATAGTATACAATGAGTTGTCTGCTTTGAAAGAAAGACAATACGGTTTTGAATGAAAAATGGATAAAAGCTTGGTCCTATAGTTGGTAAAATTGAAATTTGTGATAACGAATTGCACTTTTATTGCAAGAACATAGATTTAGCAGAATATCATGTATAAGAACTCTAAGAACAAACTCTATAAGAACAAACTCTCTAAGAACATAGAGAAACATTGTGTCAGAGTTGAACTGGTGACCTGCAGAAGTTGATCAACGGTCTATAACTTTTGGCGGTCTATAACTCGAGATATGGAAATTGAATCGACTTGTAATTGCTTTTAATAGGATCTTCATTAAATTTGGTTATAGAAAAGTAGAGCTTGTTTTGTAAACTCAGGTATAAAAACATAGAGAAAATTTGTGTCAAAGTTGGCTTACTTGTCCTGCAGAAGTTAATCAACTTTGACGGTCTATAACTCGAGATATGGAAATTGAATCGACTTGTAATTGCTTTTAAAAGAATCCTCATTAAATTTGACTAGAGAAAAGTGAAATTTGTTTTGTATACTCACCTATAAAAAGATAGAGAAAAATGGCCTTAAAGAGTAGTGCGCTAAAGTGCCGTTTTTCTATGGTCAAAATGGCTTTGGCACTTTTCTATTTTACTCTATAATTCGACTTCCAATTATCAGATCGATTTAGGGTTGATTTTAAAATGATCCTTATGAAATTTGGTTATAGAAAAGTAGAGCTTGTTTTGTAAACTCAGGTATAAAAACATAGAGAAAATTTGTGTCAAAGTTGAACTACCTACCTGGAAAAGTTGATCAACTTGAACGGCCTATAACTCGAGGTATAGAAGCTGAATCAACTTATGGTTGATTTTAATAGAATCTACATTAAATGTGAGTAAAAAAATGTAGAATCTGTTTTGTAGACTTACCGATAAAAACATAGAGAAAATTTCGGTCAAAGTTGGACTAGTGACCTGCAGAAGTTGATCAACTTTGACGGTCTATAACTCGAGATATGGAAATTAAATCGACTTGTAATTGCTTTTAAAAGAATCCTCATTAAATTTCGTTATAGAAAAGTAGAACTTGTTTTGTAAACTCAGGTATAAAAACATAGAGAAAATTTGTGTCAAAGTTGAACTTCCAAATTTGGGAGTTTGGGAATTGCAGAGTTATACTTTGTGCTTTACATTTTGTTAAAATCAAACAAAAATGTAAAGTAGATTTAAAAGAAGATAGCTTTTATGTTAGAATTTGAAATTTGTGACCCTGGAAGCACGTGAAAAAGGCGGAAAAATGTCATGAATTTGAAATGGAATTAGATGAGAAGGGGAAAATCAAGAGAAAATCAAAGAAAATCAAGAGAAAATCAAATAAAATCAAATAAAATCAAAGAAAATCAAAGAAAATCAAAGAAAATCAAATAAAATCAAAGAAAATCAAATAAAATCAAATAAAATCAAAGAAAATCAAATAAAATCAAATAAAATCAAATAAAATCAAAGAAAATCAAAGAAAATCAAAAGAAAATCAAAGAAAATGATGATTTCATTGAAACAAAAAACGGAGATTACGATTTTGACTAGTTAAAAAAGTGATATGGTAATCGTTTTCTGAAAGTTGAGAAAAAGCTTTCTGAGAAAAAGCTATCTTAACCTCTAAAGCTATCGTAAAGGAAAAGCTATCGTAAAGAAAAAGCTATCGTAACCTCTAAAGCTATCGTAACCCTAAACTCTATTAGTTTAGGTTTTAATTTTTGAAAGAATGAAAAAGAATGATTGCAAATCTTGAAGAATATTGTTAGTGATCTATTTTTTTTATATATTTAGTTAAATTGGAAGAATCTTGGCCTTCCAGCGGATCAGTTATCATTGGAAAATGCAGTGGTTCTCCTCAACTCAACTCAAACACCACTTGTCGTCGATCCAACTGGAAGAGTGGCCAGGTGAAACGACAGATTTGAAAGATTTGAATCTCTTTTGAATCTCTTTTAAATCTTTTAAATCTTTTAAATCTCTTAAATCTCTTAAATCTTTTGACCTTTTGATCATTTCAATCTTTTGAAAATACTTGCTGCAAAGCTATTCAGAAAAAAATGAAACCATCTGGCATAATTGGCAATCAGCTGGCTTCCGCCTTGAACTAGTCCGGAATAGAAGGTTTTTTGGCTTTGATTTGACTTAACTACCGTAAATACTGTAATAGTACCCCATCCCCATAATGACGGTGCGGACGGTTGCGTAGTCTAGCTTTGAACGAGATTTTCTCGACACTGGTTTATGCTACAATGCTCACCTAGGTATCAAAAAAAAGCCCTGAATTTCGGCTATTTTTTGATACCTAAACGAGCATTGTAGCATAAACCAGTGTCGAGAAAAACTCGTTCAAAGCTAGACCACGCAACACTCCGCACCGTCATTATAGGGATGGGGTACTATTACAGTATTTACGGCAGGCTTGATTAGTGTTTCTCCTCAACTCCACTCAAAAATGACAGCTACTTCAGATCAACTTCAAAATTGCAGCTGATAAAAAGCGCAAAAATAAGAATTTTCTGTATTTTTAGCTGCTAGATGCTAGAAATAACTGTAAAAAGCAAAAAAAAAAAAAAAAAGAGACGGAGCCAAAGCACCGGCCTGTGGCCCTATGAACTACAAGCGTAGACTCGTAGACACCCTCGGCCACTCGGCTGTTGCTCGCGTGCGTGTGAAAGTCCCCTTTAAAGACTTAAAGAGAAAAATCTTGAATTTTAAGCATTTTTGGGAAAGACTTGGCACTCCTGGCACTTAAAAACGACTTTCATACGGACTCGACTAGTGACCGAGTGGCCGAGCGGTTTGAAGCACAAGCTCGTACTTCAAGAGCTGCTAGTTCGACTCCGTCGCCGGTGATTTTCTGTTTTTTCCCCTCGAATTTTTAAAAAGCAAAAAACCCGAGCAAGGAGCCGAACTATCGACCCTTCGACTACGAGCTCGGGCTCCTAACCACTCGGCCATCGGCCACTGCTTTCGGGCGTTTGAAAGTCCCCTTTAAAGACTACCAATCTCCAAAATGCTTAAGATTAAACATTTCTGGGGATTGGGTAGTCCTTAAAGGGGAGTTAAAGGGGACTTTCAATCGTCCGCGAGCAGTGGCCGGGTGGCCGAGTGGTTAGGAGCGTGAGCTCGTAGTCCGAGGGTCGCTAGTTCGACTCCATGCTCCGGTTTTTTGCTTTTTAAAGATTGCTCGCGGCCACTGCTCGCTCGCGGCCATCCGGCCATTGCTATTTGCGATTGAAAGTCCCTTTAAAGACTACCAATCTCCAAAAATGCTTAAGATTAAACATTTTTGGGTAGTCCTCAAAGGGAACTTAAGGGTTCTAAAAAGAAGTTAAACTACGCGACTGTACGAGAAGATGTCGTTCTATTAGAGGATTTACAGAGGTTCAGAGGTTCAGAGCTTAGGTTCAGAGCTTTATGTAAGCGCAAAAATTTCAAGATAGAAATTGGGAAGGCTTGGGGAAAACTATAAGGCTTGGCAAGGCTAGGGGAAACTATAAGGCTTGGGGAGGCTAGGGGAAACTATAATATTAATCGTAAAACTATAATACTAAGCTAAGTTTGGGCAAAACTATAATACTAAAGATGAAACGGGGATGGGAAATGGATAGACAGAAGACTCAAATAACAGGCAACTCAATTTACGAAACAAGAAGTACTGATACAAACTTCCGGCTCCTAATTCTCCGATTTCCGATGGGGGTTGAGGTTTGCCCAATTACTCATCATCTTATACAACTCCTTCCCTCTAAATGTCCCTGCCGGAATGCCCTAATTGTGTCTCGTTACTTACTCTCATCCCCGTTTTCCTTTTCCTTTCCTTTTCCTTTCTTTTCCTTTCTTTTCCTCTTCCTCCTTTCCTTTCCTTTTCTTCTTCCTCCTTTTCCTTTCCTTTTCTTCTTCAACTTTTTTATTCCACCTACGCTCACTTCTTTTCCTTTAGGCACTTTCTTTAAGCTCTTTAAGCTCTTTCAGCTCTTCAGCTTAAGCTCATTAGATGGGAAATGTCAGCGTTACACGTTTTTAAAGTTTAGCTCCAATTAGCCAAATTTCGACATGACGGGGATATTTTTAAAGGAAATGACTCTTTGCAAGATTACCATAAACTACTGTAGTTGTAGGCATAGTAAAAATAAGTTTAAGTGGTTGTAAGTAAATGGTTGTTGTAAGTTGTTGTCTTATTGTTAGCATAGGATTTAGCCTGAGCTCTTAGCTATTATTATTAACTATCTCGAGCTCCCAAAAAGGTCAAATTGCTCAATTTTTACACAATTTTGCATCAAAGCATTTGAAAAATCAAATTTGAAAGCAAATTTGGGATTCACTGGGATTTCAGTGATCTCGTTGAGTAAGTAACTAAGAGCCCAGGCTAAAGCCTGTGATAAAGCCTGTGATAAAGCCTGTGATAAAGCCTGTGCTAAAGCCTGTGCTAAAGCCTGTGCTAAAGCCTGTGCTAAAGCCTGTGCTAAAGCCTGTGCTAAAGCCTGTGCTAAAGCCTGTGCTAAAGCCTGTGATAAAGCCTGTGATAAAGCCTGTGCTAACAAGGGAATCGTCTTAGCTCAAAGTTCGGAATTGACTGAAAACACAGTGCATAACGTAGAAACGACAATGGTGAATAAAACGCCGCAAAAATTAGCCGCTAATAGCCACGGAAACCCGAGGGATCTGAAGGAAAAGGCACGCAAAATCGGGATTCTTTTGCATTGGATTCAAAACTGATTCTTTTGCAAGGATTCCTACCACTGGAATGCCAAGAAACTTGGATTAATTACGAGACTGTCAAAAGGAAGAACAAAAGGAAGAACAAAAGGAAGAACAAAAGGAAGAACAAAAGGAAGAACAAAAGGAAGGAAAGGAGGACGGAAAGGAGGAAGGAAAAGAGGAAGGAAAGGAGGAAGGAAAGGAGGAAGGAAAGGAGGAAGGAAAGGAGGAAGGAAGAACAAAAGGAAGAACAAAAGGAAGGAAAGGAAGCTATTTGCCGCTCTCCCTTCAAGCCTTCAAGCTATCCCTTCAAGCCACTCCGAAACCTGATATTCATGGAAAGAAACTAATGCTCTGTTGCTAGTGGAACTCAAAAGTTTTGGTGCACTGCACCAGCCAGAGCCAGCCAGAGCAGCCAAGCCAGCCAGAGCAGCCAAGCCAACCAGAGCAGCCAAGCCAACCAGAGCAGCCAAGCCAACCAGAGCAGCCAAGCCAGCCAAGCCAGCTCAACCCAGGCCAAAGTTACCAATGGCTATCTTATAAAGGAATCAGTTTTTCCCGATTTCCCTGCTTTTATCTTTTAGATGACTCACGCTAATCTTTGACACTTCTAAAGAACACTATAAAGAACACTATAAAGAACAGATCTATTGATAGTACCCAAACGTACCATAGTACTGATACAGATAGTACCATAGCACTGAAACAGATAGTACCATAGTACTGATACAAACTATTGATAGTACCCTCAAGTATCAAGTATAGTACAGTATCCTCAAGTCTCCCTAGCTGTATCACCATAAAAGAAACCCTAAAAACAGCTCAGAAAAAAAAGCAATAGCAATAGCAATCTCTATTTAATTCTCTATTTAATTCTCTATTTAATTCTCTACTTTAAATCTCTATTTAAATCTCTATTTAATTCTCTACTTTAAATCTCTACTTTAAATTTAAATTCAACAAAACACAGCAATCTTTTGTGAAAATCTAGCAAAATAAGGTCAAAAATCTTTGCGCAAATAAGATTATGCAAATTTTCTGCACAAATCTCAGCTATTTCTGCGCAAATCTCAGCTATTTTTAATCGAATTCTTCGAATCTGATGGGAAATTTTAATGAACAACAAGCTTTTCTTTTCTTTTTTTTCTTTTTTCTCACATTTCTTTGAAAGGAATTAAAATCTCTGGCTTTTTTAGCTTTTCTAGAGTGTTTTCTAGAATGTTTTCTATTAAATTCCTTCGTGAAAATGAGCTAATTGGTTTTGGAGGGAAAAAAGAAGGAAATTAGCGAGAAATTCGAGGAAAATTCGAGGAAAATCATGATGTTTTCGAGTGGGATTAGACTAAGAAAAGGAAAAATGAAGAAAGGAAACTTTTTCTAGTTCTTTTTCTAGTAATAGACTCAAATTGTAATAGTAATAGACTTCTAGACTCAAATTGCAAGCGCTTAGGCGAACGTGAAACTGTGAAAAGCCTGGTAAAACCTGGTAAAGCCTGGTAAAGCCTAGTAAAGCCTAGTAAAACCTGGTAAAGCCTGGCAAAGCCTAGTAAAACCTGGTAAAGTCTGGTAAAAGCCTGGTAAAACCTAGTAAAACCTGGTAAAACCTGGCAAAGCCTAGTAAAACCTGGTAAAGCCTGGTAAAACCTGCTAAAGCCTGGTAAAACCTGCTAAAGCCTGGTAAAGCCTGCTAAAGCCTGCTAAAGCCTGCTAAAACCTGCTAAAACCTGATAAAACCTGCTAAAGCCTGGTAAAGCCTGCTAAAGCCTGCTAAAGCCTGCTAAAACCTGCTAAAACCTGATAAAACCTGCTAAAATCTAGTAAAGCCTGCTAAAACCTGGTAAAGCCTGGTAAAGCCTGCTAAAACCTGCTAAAACCTGCTAAAACCTGCTAAAACCTGCTAAAACCTACTAAAACCTGCTAAAACCTGATCAAAAACCATGTTCAGTTCTGATTTCTGATAGATTTCCAGTGAAATCAAGCACCAAACACGAACTGAACAATCAAATACACTAATATACAATCAAATACACTAAAAATTGAAGGATAAACTTTAAAATGACAAACTCTTACACTAAAAACGCTCCAAACTTGCTCCAAATTCGCCCGATTGACATCATCTATAGCCCAAAAAATAGAGAATCTCAAGAGCTTTCGAATGGACTAAAACACATCAAAAAAAATATCTATTCTACGTAATTCTACAAGGGTTTGTAGTCTATAGTTTGTAGGATCCATATCTAGTTTCGAGTCAGGCTACAAACCCTTGTAGAATTGCGTAATCGAAACTAGACATTGGCTTCACAACTACAGACTACAAATTCTCATAGAATTGCGTTGAATAGATATTTTGAAAAACTCTTTCTATCAAAAAATCGAGCCAACTTTAGGCTTTCGAGTGACACTAAAACCAAGAAAATTCGCCATTTGTACTCTGAGAACGAGCCATTTATAGCCGTTCGTAGTCTCATTTCACGGAATGAAACTAAGAACATGATTTGGTCTGATTTTTGTGTCATTCGAAACCCTAATAGACCATTAAGCTGGTCTATTAAGCTGTCCAGAAAGGTTATTTGACTGATACGCGACTTTTGCCATTGGCAATCGAACTTTGAGCTGAGATATCTTGGTGTTGGGCTGTTCAATTGAAATAGTTTTTGTACCAATCGATAGAGAAAGAATTGACGCATCTAATGATAGCAAGAATATGTAAATTGGACAACCGAACACCAAGATATTCAAGCTTAAAGCTGGATTACCAATTGCGAAGAGGGCGAACGCGGATCAAATATTCGATAACTCTTAACCAGATGAAGTTGGTGAACCCAAGAATGCACGCTAAGGCTGACAGGCTTAGCTTACAGGCTTAGCTTGCATTCTTGGGTTCACCAACTTCATCTGGTTAAGAGCTATCGAATATTTGATCCGCGTTCGCCCTCTTCACAATTGGTAATCCAACTTTAAGCTTGAATATCTTGGTGTTCGGTTGTCCAATTTACATATTAGTCTGACCTAGTCTGACCTAGTCTGACCTGGATTTTCAGACGTTTGATAGCATTTGATATTTGCCAATGGCAATCCAACTTTGAGCTTAAATATCTTGGTGTTCGGCTGTCCAATTTAAATGTTCTTGGTATCATTAGATGCGTCAAGTCTTTCTCTGTCGATTGGTACAAAAACTATTTAAATTGGACAACCCAACACCGAGATATTTGAGCTTAAAGTTAGATTGCCAATGGCAAAAGGGGCGGGACTATTGGACCTTTGCTCCGCCCCCTTTGCTATTGACAACCTAACTTTGAGCTCAAATTTCTTGGTGTTCAGCTGCCCAAAAGCTAGATTGCCAATGGCAAAAGGGGCGAGGCGTATAAAAAAGGGCGCAGCGCCCACTTTTTCCATTGGCAATCTAACTTTAAGCTCAAGTATCTCGGTGTTGGGTTTTCCAATTTCAATAGTTTTTGTACCAATCGACAGAGAAAGACTTGACGCATCAAATGATACCAAGCACTTGTAAATTGGATAACCCAACACCAAGATATCTCAGCTCAAAGTTAGAGTGCCATTGGCAAAAGTGGGCGGGGCGTGTATCAAAGGTTATCGAAGGTGTATTTGTTCTACAATCGCCCAGTCTACAATCTTCGTCCTTCTGTTTAAAACCAACAAATACACCAATTAAACTACGGTTTTTTTTCATTAGAAAGGCCAATTCTTTTTCTCTAAAATAACATTAAAGATGGGAAATTGAGCAATAAAAAAACTCACGATCGAATCTAGCTTTCATTATGGTTTACAAATGTCTGATGTCTGTCTTTTTTTGGAATCTTGAAGTCGAGTAGTCAAAAAGCGGCTCAATGATGCGCTAGAGAGCTTTAACTAAATAAACCCATCTTGGTTTCAATAGATAAAAGGTAGAGCACAAAAAGTGAGCCCCATTGACTTGATCTAAGCCAAGCCAGACTCAGATTCGAATCCAGATCGAGAAATTTTCAGAGAAATTTGATTTAGCCAATTTCTTCTTAGAGGTTTTATAGGTTTTTATGGGTTTTTATGGGTTTTTATAGGTTTTTATAGGTTTTTATAGGTTTTTATGGGTTTTTATAGGTTTTTACGGGTCTTTAACGGAAAAAGACGTCAAATTTGCTTGTAATTGAGGCGAAATTGAGTTAAAAAGATGCGAAATTGAGCAATAAAAAGACTCACGATCGAATCGAGCTTTCATTATATGATGAGGTTTTAGATTCTTGGAAAAAAGTCTGCCGAATGCGACTCAATTACGAGCCGGACAAAGTGATCTCTTCACACAGGTATTTAAAAAGATTTAAACATTGAAAGATTAAAAGTAAACACAAATTAAACCCAAATTGTCTTAAATTAAACTAAAATTGTCTCAAATTGCCCCAAATTCTCTTAAATTCTTTCAAATTCTTTCAAATTCTCTCAAATTGCCCCAAATTCTCTTCAAATTCTCCCAAATTCTCTTAAATTCTCTTAAATTCTCTCAAATTGCCCTAAATTCTCTTCAAATTCTCTCAAATTCTCTCAAATTGCCCCAAATTCTCTCAAATTCTCTCAAATTCTCTTAAATTCTCTCAAATTCTCTCAAATTGCCCCAAATTCTCTCAAATTCTCTCAAATTGCCCCAAATTCTCTTCAAATTCCCTCAAATTCTCTCAAATTCTCTCAAATTGCCCCAAATTCTCTCAAATTCTCATACAAAACGATAGAATAAGTAGTGTAAAGTTTTTTTGAAAACTAAAGCTATAACTAAAGCTATAAGTAAAGCTATAACTAAACCTATAACTAAAGCTATAACTTAACCTATAACTAAAGCTATAACTAAAGCTATAACTTAACCTATAACTAAACCTATAACTAAAGCTATAACTAAACCTATAACTAAACCTATAACTAAAGCTATAACTAAAGCTATAACTAAACCTATAACTAAAGCTATAACTAAAGCTATAACTAAACCTATAACTAAAGCTATAACTAAACCTATAACTAAAGCTATAACTAAAGCCTCTCAATAAGGAAATCCCGCTAAAAATCTTTAGAAAAACTTTGTTAAGTTGACTACCTTTGTTAACTTCTGACTACAGTAACTCAGAAATTCAGCCTGAGCCGTACTTTAGGGATTTTTTTGAGGAGGCTGGGACTGAGAGGGGACCCTAGAGGGAGACCTCTTTCTAACGTCACCTCAAATCATCACACAACCCACTTTTCCCTTCCTTTCCATGAGTTTCCTTGTTCTCTGGTTTCAGAAAAGCTTCGATGCGGTTTTTAGAGTTGCGAAAAGCAAGGAAAATGCACAAGGCAAGCAAGGCTTTAGCTTTAACTTTAATTGCTTTAACCACTCAGCTATTCGGTACCTTAACTTGCCAAGAGAAAGAAGGAAAGATAAGGGGAAGAAGAAAGGAAGAAAGAAGATGAATCCAGTTCTAGACCTAGTTCTAGATCCAGTTCTAGATCCAGTTCTAGATCTAGTTATAGGTCTAGTTCTAGATCCAGTTCTAGCTTCAGTTTTATATCCAGTTCTAGTTCTAGATCTAGTTCTAGATCTTGTTCTAGATATAGTTCTAGATCCAGTTCTAGCTCTAGATCTAGTTCTAGTTCTAGATCTAGTTCTAGATCTAGTTCTAGATCTTGTTCTAGATCCAGTTTTAGACCCAGTTCTAGACCCAGTTTTAGATCTAGTTCTAGATTTAGTTCTAGTTCTAGATCCAGTTCTAAACCCAGTTCCAGATCCAGTTCCTCAATCAGCCAGCCAAGTCAAGTCCAACCAATCCTTTGACTTGATCTAAGCCAAGCCAGGCTCAGATTCGAATCCAGATTGAGCCTGGCTTGTAGTAAAGCCAAGCTGGCAGCCTGGCTTGCAATAAAACCAGGATACCAAGTTTACCTGGCCTTGAAAAGTATCTTAGAACAACTCCAGGGACAACCCCATGGCTCCAGGGCCAACCCCAAGGCTCCAGGGCCAACCCCAGGGCTCCAGGGGCAACCCCTCGGCTCTCAACTTTGAAAGGCTATATAAAAAAGTCGAAAGCTTGAATCGATTAGATAATGGACACCGTTCTAGGAGACATACTTGAAAGTTATTTCCAAAAAAAATCAGAACGATTCACTCAATTTTGAGTGGCCTGGATGTTTAAAAAGGATCATTATAAGATAAAAATGAAGTATAAAGGAATCCTGATTCAAATTTATTGCATTGAATCATTGCAAAAACAATCATTGCAAAGAGTCCAATGGACTTAAATGGACCAATGGCATGGTGACTTAAAAAGCAGATTTCAATCGTGTCTAGCTAGGGAATAACCTTTCAAAAACAACAAAAACCTTCTGTAAAACGCCCAAAATCTTCCGGAAAACAGCAAAATCTTCCGGAAAGCAGCAAAACCTTCCCTAAAACCCTTTCAATTAAATCTTTTCTCAAAAATTGAATGAATTCACATGAATACCCCGTGAAATCTCTCAAATTCGCTTCCTTAGCGGCTTCTTTTCTTTCTTAGCGGCTTCTTATTTCTTACGTCTTCTTTTCTAAGAGACAAGCGGTTTTCCTCTAAATGATGTCATTCAATTCTACTCATATAGCTAATCCTAAAGCTTACTAGATAAAAAATAAGATTTAATTGAATTTTTTGAAAGTAGCTGAGCGAGACGATCTATTCAAAAGCCCCCAGTTTTTTCCAAAAGCCCCAGATTTTACCGAAGAGCCGAAAACTGTTCTAAAAATGGAAATTATCACAAATTTTAAGTAATCCAACAGATTTTGCGACTTAATTTGCCTTTATTTAAAGCGTAACACATACAATAGGCTCAGTGCACAAGATTTGAGTACAAAGTACACCCGATCACTTTCTCTAAATCTATTTTTGGTCAAATGCGAGGGTGGATGTCAATGATGACATTTAATTTCTTGATTTTTGCAATTACGAAAAGAAATCCCCTTTTAGAACAAAGTAAACAAAGTGATTTTGCAGAGAAAAGGCTGAAAATGAGCTGAAAATGAAAAATCTTTGAGAAAAATGGGAATCAAAATTTTGCAGGAAGTTTTAAGAAAAGATTACTGTAATCAAATCATACTTTAGCCAGGAATTGTTTAGACAAAGATAGCTGCTGATTACTGTAGCTTTTAGGCTACAGTTTGGGGTACTGTAGATCGCCTAGAGTTTGGGGTACTGTAGGTCGCCTAGAGTTTGGGGTACTCTAGCTTGCCTAGAGTTTGGGGTACTCTAGCTTCTAGCCTACAATTTGGGGTACTGTAGCTTGCCTAGAGTTTGGGGTACTGTAGCTTGCCTAGAGTTTGGGGTACTCTAGCTTGCCTACAATTTGGGGTACTGTAGCTTGCCTAGAGTTTGGGGTACTGTAGCTTGCCTAGAGTTTGGGGTACTCTAGCTTGCCTACAATTTGGGGTGCTGTAGCTTGCCTAGAGTTTGGGGTACTCTAGCTTGCCTAGAGTTTGGGGTACTCTAGCTTCTAGCCTACAATTTGGGGTACTGTAGCTTGCCCAGAGTTTGGGGTACTGTAGATCGCCTAGAGTTTGGGGTACTCTAGCTTGCCTAGAGTTTGGGGTACTCTAGCTTCTAGCCTACAATTTGGGGTACTGTAGCTTGCCTAGAGTTTGGGGTACTGTAGCTTCTAGCCTACAATTTGGGGTACTGTAGCTTGCCTAGAGTTTGGGGTACTCTAGCTTCTAGCCTACAATTTGGGGTACTGTAGCTTGCCTAGAGTTTGGGATACCGTAGCTTGCCTACAGTACCGCAAACTTGTCTACAGTACCTATGTTCGTCTGGAAGATCGGAGGTACTGTAGCTTTTAGTTTACAGTACCCAAGATTAACCAGCTGAACCTATTCCGGGTGTACTTTGTGCTCAAATCTTGTAAACACTTTCTTTTTTGCATTTGTTTATTTTGTTGCATGAAAGTTTTGCAAGAAAAATGGAGAATTAAGTGCACTAGGACGTTTGTTTTTACAATTTTCCACAAAGTATCTGGAAAAACAAGAGTCTCTTTTTTTTTCCTTTCTCTTCTCCTTGTATTTCCTCTTTCTTCTCCCGTGATCAGATACCAAATAGCTCAGTAGTTAGAGCTCAGTAGTTAGAGCTCAGTAGTTAGAGCTCAGTAGTTAGAGCTCAGTAGTTAGAGCCAAGGGCCGAGTTGGCGTAGTTAGAGCTCAGTAGTTGGCTCGTAGTTGGCTCAGTAGTTAGCTCAGTAGTTAGAGCGTTTGTCTGGAAAAGTTGTCTGTCTCGTTTGTCTGTCTGGAAACTCGGTGATCGAGAAACAAGGTCGAGGATTCAATCCCCTGTTCAATCCCCTTTTCTTTTCCATTTCTTACATCCATACTTTACAACTTTCTAGATCGAGTTAGGGATTCGTTTCGGGAAAACGCTGATCGTTGATGATGTGACCGAGATTGATGCAGTGTTGTATCCATTGCTGAGAAAAGATCTCTCTCCACAAGGACCCAGACAGGTGCGTCGATTTAACTAGATACTTTAACAAATTCGCCTTATTTTGAGCGTACAGTCGCGTAGTCGTTAACTGTTTTTACTGATAACTTGGTGTAAATCCAAAGATAAACTAAACTATCAGAGTGATTCGATAGCTCTGAATAACTCATTCGATAGCTAGCTCTGAATAGCTCATTTGATAGCTCTGAATAGCTCATTCGATAGCTAGCTCTGAATAGCTCATTCGATAGCTCTGAATAGCTCATTCGATAGCTAGCTCTGAATATCTCATTCGATAGCTAGCTCTGAATAGCTCATTCGATAGCTCTGAATAGCTCATTCGATAGCTAGCTCTGAATAGCTCATTCGATAGCTAGCTCTGAATAGCTCATTTGATAGCTCTGAATAGCTCATTTGATAGCTCTGAATATCTCATTCGATAGCTAGCTCTGAATAGCTCATTCGATAGCTAGCTCTGAATAGCTCATTCGATAGCTCTGAATAGCTCATTTGATAGCTCTGAATAGCTCATTTGATAGCTCTGAATATCTCATTCGATAGCTAGCTCTGAATAGCTCATTCGATAGCTCTGAATCTCCTCTTGACACTAGTTTGAAAGTTATCGAGAGCTTTCTGCGAAATAAATAACAAAAAACAAAACTTGAGTTGATACAAAGAACTAATCGTCATTAGTACGTGTTGCGTACAAAGCTATTCGCCATTTGTACGTGTTGCGTACAAAGCTATTCGCCATTTGTACGTGTTGCGTACAAAGCTATTCGCCATTTGTACGTGTTGCGTACAAAGCTATTCGTCATTACTCAGTATCAGTGCGTTTAAAAAAACCGCCATCTTTCAGGTGGTTATCTTCTGTGACAAATCCCTTGACTATCACGTCGATTTCCGTCTCATTTTGTGCTCAAAGAACGAACGAGTCGAGCTATCGGCTACAGAAGCGGCCGCTTTACAACAAATTTCATTCATAACGACGAGAAGCGGATTGTCCGCACAGGTAGAACTGAAATACGGTTGTCGAGCCACTTTCAAGTAGCCAAATCAGCAAAAGTTTGTACTTTTCCAGTCGATTACGGGTTTATTCAGCTTTAGCTTTATTTTATTCAGCTTTTAAAAACTCATAAAACTACGGTAGCTTTCTGTTTTCGATTATCGTTGTACGCTTTTCTATTATCGTTGTACGCTCGAGTTAGGAACACGGTAGCTTATCCATTTTGTGGTTTTCAAAAGAATACCATGAAACACGCAAATACAGTAAGCTGGGATTACGATAGTTGATACAATAGTTTATACAATACAGTTGATTCAAGGTAAGATTTAATCCAAGACAAGATCCAAGACAAGATTCAAGACAAGATTCAAGATAAGATCCAAGATAAGATTCAAGTCAAGTTTCAAGTCAAGATCCAAGACAAGATTCAAGTCAAGATCCAGGATAAGATTCAAGACAAGATCCAAGACAAGGTCCAGGATAAGATTCAAGACAAGATCCAAGACAAGATCCAGGATAAGATCCAAGACAAGATCGAAGACAAGATCCAAGACAAGATCCAAGATAAGATCCAGGATAAGATCCAGGATAAGATCCAAGACAAGATCCAAGACAAGATCCAAGACAAGATCCAAGATAAGATCCAGGATAAGATCCAAGACAAGATCCAAGACAAGACCCAAGATAAGATCCAAGACAAGGTCCAGGATAAGATCCAAGTTAAGGTCCAAAACAAGATCCAAGACAAGATCCCAGACAGGATCCAAGACAAGATCCAAGATAAGATTCAAGTCAAGTTTCAAGACAAGATCCAAGTCAAGCTTTAATTCTTCATTATCAAGTCTTAAGGCGCAATTCTTCATTACCAAAGTGGTTTTGCAGTAGGGGATTACGGCAGCTCGTCGAGTTTTCAAATCCAACTACTGTTGGATTTGGAAAGCTATGAAGTTGTTTAGCACTTGCTACTGTAAAGCTACTGGACTTTTTCTTAAGTACAGTACGACAGGATTACGGTAACTCGTCGACTTGTTAACGTCGGTGTTGGGTTGTCCCATTTAAATGTTCTTAATGCGTCAAGTCTTTCTCTGTCGATTGGTACAAAAACCATTCAAATTGGACAGCTCAACACCAAGATATTTGAGCTCAAAGTTAGATTGCCAATGGCAAAAGGGGGCGGGGCGTGTACAAAAAGGGGCGAGGCGTATAAAAAGAGGCTCTCTTTTGCCATTGGCAATCCAACTTTGAGCTCAAATTTCTTGGTGTTGAGCTGTCCAATTTGAATGATTTTTATACCAATCGATAGAGAAAGACTTGACGCATCTAATGATACCAAGAATATGTAAATTCGACAGTCCAACACCAAGATATCTCAGCTCAAAGTTAGATTGCCAATGGCAAAATTGGGTGGAGCGTTAGATTGCCAAAGGCAAAAGGGACGGGACGTGTACCAGTCTGATAACCTTTTTCTTTTAGCTACTTGGTCTCGCCATTCAACTGGAGCGTCCGGAGTTGGAGGAGAAATCCTCAGAGTTGACGAGAAACGCTGAAACGATGAGAATACAATTGGAAGCATTAGAGCACACACTGTTACAGGTATGAGAAGAGATTTACAGTAATTCAACTGGAGCGTCCGGAGTTGGAGGAGAAATCCTTTCCTGGAGCTTACAGTAATTTGAAGTTTACAGTAATTCATTTAGGAATTGGCCTCATCGGAGGGGAATCTCTTGGAGAACACGGCTTTATTGGACTCACTGAATAAATCAAAGGAAAACGCGCGCACCGTTAGTGAAAGTATTGAAGAAAGTGAGCGGTTGAGGAAAGAATTGCAACAGGTGAGTGATTGGGGAATTTGAAATTTCTCCCAGATATGAAATGTCGGCTTTCTCGTTGGTCCAAAAGGTTCCAGATTGGCTACGAATCATACTAAATAGAGATCTCTTGATTGATTGGCTGATTGATTGATTGATTGATTCAATGCTAAATTTCTTCAATGCTAAATTCAATGCTTTACAGCAACGTGAAGGCTATCTGCCCGTCTCCGAGTTCGCCTCATCACTTTTCTTTGGTTTCTCCAATTTGCATATCATTAATCACATGTACAATTACAATGTGAACACGATTTTGCGATTGTTTGAGGGAACAGTGAGAAAATGCAAAGTGAGTCGTGCTCTTTGAGTTTTAACCCATTCGAAACTTCTGCAGCGAATAATCGCTGCAGCAAAAACTCAGGAACGGACCGCAGCAGCGATTATTTGCTGCAGCGATTATTCGCCGCAGCGCTAATTGAGCTATTTTCATTCAGTTAATTGCTTTTTTTTTTGCTGTTTTTCAGCATTACATGTATTGCAAAAGTCTTTTTCATTTTTTTCGTACTTCTTTTGAAAAATAACAAAGTCATCAATTAACCTATGGTTTGCTCTAAATGAAAAGTGTTTATTGTTCAATTTCCTCATCTTTTTAAAGGGGGGGGGGGCACATCCGCGCGAAATAAGGCGAAAAATCGTTCTCTATCCGTTTTCCATGTTTGAATAGCCATTCAACGCAAAAAAATGTGCTGATTTCAGTGGTGAAAAAATTATCAAAATCCGTCTGATACATTTTTTAAAAATCGCATTTTATCGAAAAAACCGCACTTTTACAAACAACTCGCTCGCAGTGACCAACTTTCGGCGGCTCGTTTTCAGCGTGGTCGAAAGATTGCGCCCTCAAAACCGATAACTTTTGTGTGGACCTTTATAAAGATCATTTTGATACCAAAAAACAAGAACAAGAAATATACCGAACCTATTAAAAAGCTTACTAAGAGTTTGTTTATCAACAATTTAAATAGAGATAAGTTAAATATAAGTTAAAAGCCTCTGGGAAAAAGGACAAATTCAAATAGAGTAATATAAATGTCTGGCTGCTTTAAATAGGTTGTTGGCGATTGCCCACGTTTTAGCGGGCAGAAAGTCGCAAAACGTCATTTTCAACGGCGGCATTAATCGCGGCCGGGTGACGATAAAAATTTTTTTACGGCAACCACCTGTTTTTTTATTTTAATATCGCTGATTTTATTATAAAAAGAATAAAAATCACCCGGCTAGAGTGATTTGATGGGTTTACAAATTTTTGGAGACACTGCAAGGCTTGGAGAAAAACAAGATTGTCACTCATCAGACACCTCAGATAAAAGGCACCTATTTGAGAAAACTAAAACCACAAGCGACCACAAATGGAAAAAAGATCTAATTGTGTCAATTAAAGCGCTGAAGATGTCCTACGGTGGAGGAGATTCAGTCACTTCTGGTGAAGATGCGCTGGAAATTGATAAGATAGGAAGCCGATTTGTACTGCTGTACTTGAGCCGAACTGCTGTACTTGAGCGAAGATGAAAGTGAGCAAGAGGAAGAATTATAGATTAACAATTTATTTTTATTGCTTTTTGTGCTTTTTATTTTGTTTTTAAATTTATCTGCAATTAAAATTCAATCGATCTAGACTGTGCTGATGAGTGACGATCTTGTTTTTCTCCAAGCCTTGCAGTGTCTCCAAAAATTTGTAAACCCATCAAATCACTCTAGCCGGGTGATTTTTATTCTTTTTATAATAAAATCAGCGATATTAAAATAAAAAAACAGGTGGTTGCCGTAAAAAAATTTTTATCGTCACCCGGCCGCGATTAATATTTTCTCTGAAAATCTGAAAAGATATCTAACTTTTTGTGCTCTATCTTTTATTTATTAACATCAAGATTGGTTTCCTTAGCTAAAGCGTCTAAAATGCATCATCGAGCCGTCGCCTTTTTTGACTACCCGACTTCAGGCTCTCAAAAAAAATCTAGACATAAGACATTTTAAACTCGTTTTAATGTCATTTTGCAGAAAAATAATTGGCCTTTCGAATGCAATAAACCGTTGTTCAATTGGTGCATTTGTTACTTTTTAACGGAAGTACGAAAAAAATGAAAAAGACTTTTGCATCAACCTAATATATTCCAATTGTAAGAGATCTACAAATTACGTGGGCAAAAAAAGATGTTTCATATTTACCCGGAAGCAATGCAGTCTCTGGTTTTGCATTGAAATGTTCAATAATAGCTCTAATTATAGCTCTAATTATAGCTCTAATTATAGCTCTAATTATAGCTCTAATTATAGCTCTAATTATAGCTCTAATTATAGCTCTAATTATAGCTCTAAAGTCAATCTCCTGCAGGATCCAGTTCATTATAACAAAAACGCAGGTTGCGAAGAATAGATTCAAATTTTGCTCTTGACATAATGACTCTGGACATGTGGGAAAATCCTCCTAATCCAGGCCTGCTACTCTACTAGTAGTACTGCTACTAGTAGAGTGTACTACTAGTAGTACTGCTACTGCAAGGTGAAGAAAACGAGGAAACACACGACGAGAAGGAGAATAAGAAAAAACATGATTGGGGCTTCCACCTACCCTCGTTCAAAATCGGAGGAAGCAGAAGGTCGACCAAAGAAGGAGAAGAGCCCTATCCAATCGCTTCTGAACCTTATGAAGGCCCACTCGACTCTGTGGATCGTGAGAACGATCTCGAGAGACTTCCATTTGAGACCGAGCCAGCAACCGACAACACCGAAGTCGTTGCTGTGCCCAGTGGTGAGGAAGTGGAAATGACGCGAACGGCTGTCGTTTACCTCAAAGAGGTGCCAGGTGAAGAAAACGAGGAACTTGACTTCAGTAGTCACGAATCCTCGGTAATTTGACGATTCCCATTTGAAGATACAGAGCCAGGAAGAGCTTGAAAGATTTTGCATCGAAATCCTGCCAGTTTGTTTTCCTTTTTTCATGTTTATTAGATTCGCCTACTAACATATTGATTAATAATAAACGTCGTCGATATTTGTCGTCGATAAAATAAGAACAATAATCGATAGGATCTTGAAAAGTACTGAAGTCAAATCCAAATCGTTCTTCATCAAAAATAAATGGTGTAGGAGACTCTCTTACATCTTTCCAACCAAAAATAAACTGCTTCGGAGTCAAAAATCTCAAAAAAGGGCTTGGTCCGTAAACGAAAAAGAAAAAACGCTGCGGTTTCGAATGGGTTAAACAAAGAAGGTTTAAACAAAGAAGGTTTAAACAAAGAAGTTTGAAACTCGAATTTATAGGACAAATCATCAAGCCGTTTGGACGCGTTGAGAAGAGAGCTACAGGTACTCTTCGGGCTTTAAAACATAACTACTATAATAATACTCATAACTACTGTAATAATACTCATAATAATGTAAAGAAATCATCATTTCCTTCACCTTTCTTTAGATCACAGTCTTCCATCATGTCGCCCGCGGTCTCTTCAAAGCTGATCGTCTCCTTTTCGCTCTTCAATTCATCCATCACACTCAACCAAAACTTTTTCAGCCAAATGCAAGTCGAATTTTGCCATTTTTTTTGCCATTTGCCATTGCCAATTACCATTTTTCTTTTCAGGAATGGGAACTTTTCTCGGGAACTCTTTTGATTGAAGCGAGAGAAGCCGGGTATTCGAATGATTCGATTACGTGGATTGACGAAGAACAAAGAACGGCTGTGGCTAGGTTACAGGTATGAGAATTGGCCGTCAAGGGCTCGAATCGTCAAGGGTGTCAAGGGCTTAACGATACATGGAACCTGGTGAGCCTGGTTTTACAGTGATACCCCGGCTCACAAACTGTTCCAGCTCAGGCTTAGGCTTAGGCTTAGGCTCAGGCTTAGGCTCAGGCTTAGGCTTAGGCTCAGGCTTAGGCTTAGGCTCAGGCTCAGGTACAGGCTCAGGTACAGGCTCAGGCTCAGGCACAGGTACAGGCTCAGGCTCAGGTACAGGCTCAGGTACAGGTACAGGCTCAGGTACAGGCTCAGGTACAGGCTCAGGTACAGGCTCAGGTACAGGCTCAGGTACAGGCTCAGGTACAGGCTCAGGTACAGGCTCAGGTACAGGCTCAGGTACAGGTACAGGTACAGGCTCAGGTACAGGCTCAGGTACAGGCTCAGGCTCAGGTACAGGCTCAGGTACAGGTACAGGCTCAGGCTCAGGCTCCTGTCTCAACCCTGCTTGACCTGAACTGGCTTACTTTAGCCGCAAGTCCTAGATTGCCTGATCTTTCTCAGCCCTGGAACCGTCTTGACCTAGCCATGCCTGATCAAGTCCCTGAACCCACAAGAAGCTAGTTTATAGCTAGCTTGGGTCTGTAGGGCTTCGTTCAAGTTTCTGGGCTTATGAGAACTCAGGCACTCAGCCGTTTGGAAGCTGGAAAGTCTGGTCAAGTCCACGAGACGAAATGCCAGGTTCTCAGGATTCACTGCAAGCTTGCCCCAAGTGTCGAGGCTCATAAGCTTCTTCTTGCCCGGCGCTGCTCTGGTATGGCCAGCCTACAGGTTCAAGGACCAGGAAAATCCTTGAAATTCTACAGTACACTAAAAATTCGTGAGCAAGTACTCGACAAGTATGAAACAGTTAGGCAAGGCCACTCAAGAACAGGTTTAAGCAAAAAGAAAACACCTAATCAGAAGCTTTATTATGCTAGGAAGTGTGTGGTTACTTGAAAACTTTAGGAAACCTATGTAACCTATTATAAAGTTGTAGGGAAACACAAGACACTTTTAGACGTCCCTTCCCTCACTCTACAACACACTGAAATTATCCGATGTGGGCACTTGGGCAGAATTCGCGCGAACAGCCGACGCTGAGACGGCAATCCCGCAAGCGATTGGCACAAAGATTACGCCATTTCAAAAAGTAAACGAATAAAGGGCAGCCATTCAATTTGTCTTCCTTTTTCAGGTACTTTTGATTCAAGTGACGCGCCCGAGTCGTCTCTACGCTTGTTTGCAGAGTTTTTGTCAGGTATGGGTTGTAACATTGAGTAAAACACTCTACTCAAACTCTACTCAAACTCTACTCAAACTCTACTCAAACTCTACCCTTCTTCCTTTCCTTTTTCACCTAAAAGATTCAAAATTTAGTCCACTCTGTCTTTATCGGATTTAAACCCGCCACCCTTTGATCTACGAGATGTTTTCGAGGACTCGAACAACGAGAATCCGATTCTTTTATTGATTGCTGGTGGCGCTGATCCGTCACAGGTAAAACGAGAAAATTAGAACATTTATAAATCAAACTCTATAGATTAGAACATTTATAAACCAATCTCTACAGAGATTCTTTCAGTGTTGCAAACATTTGCAATGTGTAAACGTTCGGATAGGCGTCTTTTTTTTTACGGTTACGGTTTTTTACGGTAGCTTTCCCTAAGCTTTTAAAAAACAATATCATCATAAAAAATGTGACCCATTTACACTAATCGCTCGCTAGTTTCTTATAAATAAATAAAATTTCAATAAAAACTCTTTTCCACTAAATATTTTGCTTCTCTTTTCCACTAAATATTTTGCTTCTCTTTTCCACTAAATCCCGTATTCTCTCCAATAGTAGTGCACCGTGAGCGTTGCCTAAATTCCTCGAAATCTCGAGAACCGCTTATCGAGTGCTTATCGCTTATCACCTATTGATGTGGGGTCGGAAAATGTAGCTGACGATGAGATCTAGTGGGGGATTAGAGGTGTTGAGCTTCTGCAAAAGCTTGGGAAGTGTAAAATCGTCATCAACTCAGCGGAGTGCACTACTATTAGAGAGAAGACGGTAGCTCATCCGGAGAACCCGGTAGCTCATCCGGAGAACCCGGTAGCTCATCCGGAGAACCCGGTAGCTCATTTGTTCAGCTAGAGGACAAGATACTTTCTAGAAATAGAATCATTTTTTTGATGTTGTTAGAAGGCTTCGAAGGCTAAAAACGAGAAAAACGAAGGAAAATCGCGAAAAGCGGCGGAAAGGCTATTGGTCTGAGGGTCGCTGGTTCGACCCCCGCCGGTGACAATATTTTTCAAAAATTTTTTGCTAAGATTCTGAAAATTTGTGTCTAGGGGTTATTTTTGACGCTGATCCCGAAACACATGTTTTTAGCCTAGGTTTCTGCACGGAAAACTAACGAAACGTGAAAACAGCCATTTTTTGGCTCTGCCGCTCTTTACTAAAATAGCTGTAAAAACTTTTAGAAAAGAGATATCTCAAAACGGTTTTTACCAATCGATCCGTCTTGAATTCAGCTTTAAGATGAGCTATCAAACGTCGAAATTGGACAAATTTAAGGTACTCTCCCAAAAAATCCGAAAGGACTTTTCCAACAACCCAATATTTGATATGCGCTTATAGGCAATTTTTTTGCAATTGTAGGCAAATGTTATTCAAAACTTAAATTAAAGCTTAGATTAAAGACTTACTTATTAAAGACTTCGATTAAAGCAAATTTGATCTAATGCTTTTAAACTTTCAGACTTCTTTTGCCCATTTGCCATGCCATACGCCATACAAACGCCCTAGAGTTTACAATTTCATTAAATTAATGATAATATAGTTCAATCAAATTTATAATTAATTTAAAATTAGAATCAAATTGGAGTCGACTTGTAAATAATAGAACAAAATGTTTGGACGGAGTCGGTCGGTCGTTCCTTGGAGTCGGGTTGCCTGAGAACGCAGCCTTAAGCGGGTGGTAAACTTCTTCTAAGGCTAAATATGGCTACGAGACCGATAGCAAAAAGTACCGTGAGGGAAAGTTGCAAAGAACTTTGAAGAGAGAGTTCAAGAGTGCGTGAAACCACTGGAGTCAAAACGGATACAGTCGTAACGAGGCAACATTCAACCGATCCTTCGGCCCCGGTGCACTTGTTGTCTGTATGCGCTGAGTGCGTTGATTGTGCGCGTCGAACCGGCACGTGTTGCCCACTTATGTGGTGTCTTGCGTGATTCGTTTTGAAGAAATTTCAGTCAAACTTTTTCCGAGAACTTTCTTTCCAACCTAGTATTATAATGTGTTATGTTTTTTTTTAACTTTTAGGAGTTAGAAGAGTTGGCGAAGAAAACGGTGGGGCCGGATCGTTTCCATTCGATCGCAATGGGACAAGGACAAGAAGAAACAGCTGTTAGAGCACTCAAGAAGTGAGTTTGGGGGAAATTTTGGTACAGGTACATCTGGCAATTGCAAAAGGTACATCTAGCAATTCTGGTGTCTCTTTCTACCGTTATTGTCTCATGTTTTGCCTTATGTTTTGCCTTACCGTTATCGCCTTACCGTTATTGCCATACCGTTATTGCCTTACCTTTATTGCCTTACTGTTATTGCCTTACCGTTATTGCCTTACCGTTATTGCCTTACCGTTATTGCCTTACCGTCATTGCCTTACCTTTATTGCCTTACTGTTATTGCCTTACCGTCATTGCCTTACCGTTATTGCCTTACCGTTATCGCCTTACCGTTATTGCCATACCGTTATTGCCTTACCTTTATTGCCTTACTGTTATTGCCTTACCGTTATTGCCTTACCGTCATTGCCTTACCGTCATTGCCTTACCGTCATTGCCTTACCGTTATTGCCTTAACGTCATTGCCTTACCGTCATTGCCTTACCGTTATTGCCTTACCGTTATTGCCTTACAATCTATCCACTTTTTGTATCCTTTGTAAACTGTCACAGAATAAGACAATGAATTGGATAAAACATAGAGACAAGATCACGGTAGAAAGATCGAAAGAAGATGGTTTAGAACACGGTTTAGAACAGGGTTTAGAACAGGGTTTAGAAAACGGTTTAGAACATGGTTTAGAACAGGGTTTAGAACACGGTTTAGAAAAAGGATTAATCGAAAAGAGGAAAAAAGAGAATGGTACGGTGGTTAAGATGATTGAATGCACGTGAAATTACAATCTTGATTCAGATGTGCCTCGGAGGGCGGCTGGTTGTACTTGCAAAATATCCATCTCATGCTCTCATCAATTCCAATCATACAAAAAGTATCCAAGTTCTTATTTCTATCTATAGTTTGAAAGCTTGAAAGTTTGAAAGCTTGAGAGTTTGGAGACTTGAAAGTTTGGAGACTTGAAAGTTTGGAGGCTTGAAAGTTTGGAGACTTGAAAGTTTGGAGACTTGAAAGTTTGGAAGCTTGAAAGTTTGGAAGCTTGAGAGTTTGGAATCTTAAAGGTTTGGAATCTTAAAAGTTTGGAAGCTTGAAAGTTTGCAAACACTTTCAAGGATAGTTTGTACACTTTCAAGTTGCCAATATTATCAAAAATTCCATTTATCATTCAGGAACTTGGCATTGAAAAGCACGAGAGTTTCCGACTGTGGATGACAGCCGAATCGGATGAAAGGTTCTATGCTGTTGTTTTCTTTATCTTTGAATATAGTCCCGCGAAATAGCCGGCAATTTATGAATATTGAAAATCTTGAGATTTTACAGATTTCCCTCAACGATCCTTCAAGATTCCCTGAAAATCACATTTGAAGCGCCGCCGGGGATCAGGAATAATTTGTTGAGGTTAGAATGATTGTATCTTTACTGTATAATATTTATTGTATAATATTTATTGTACATTTACTGTATAATATTTATTGTATATTGCAAGATTGTGTATTTTTTTGTATTCTCTTAGATCACTAACGCAAGTCGAGGAGAAACAACGATCCCCAGTGTGCTCCCAGGCGATTTTCGTGGCCGCTTGGCTTCACGCACTCCTACAAGAAAGGAGAACCTACATTCCACAGGTGTATAGAGGTTTTTGGAAACTTATAGCAATGGAAAGTTCTCTTGGAAGCTTATAAGTTCTCTTGGAAGCTTATAAGTTCTCTTGGAAGCTTATAAGTTCTCTTGGAAGCTTATAAGTTCTCTTGGAAGCTTATAAGTCCTGAAGCTTAGTTCCTTGGAGCTTATAGTTCCTGGAAGCTTATAAGTTCTCTTGGAAGCTTATAGTCCTTGGAGCTTAGTCTCTTGGAAACTTGGAAACTTATAAGTCTCTTGGAAGCTTATGTTCTCTTGGAAGCTTATGTTCTCTTGGAACTTGGAAACTTATAGTTCCTTGGAGCTTATAGTCCTTGGGCTTATAGTTCTCTTGGGCTTAGGTTCTCTTGGAACTTGGAAACTTATAGTTCTCTTGGAGCTTATAGTTCTCTTGGGCTTATAGTTCTCTTGGAGCTTATAAGTTCTCTTGGAACTTGGAACTATAGTTCTCTTGGAAGCTTATAAGTTCTCTTGGAAGCTTATAAGTTCTCTTGGAAGCTTATAAGTTCTCTTGGAAGCTTATAAGTTCTCAATTACCGGCAGAATTCATAGCATCTTCCTCTTCGATGTTGTCGTTTCCTAGCGTAAACCCCTGCCTTTCTAAAACAGTTTGAAAGTGTTGAAGCTTTAACTTAAATACTCAACTTTGAAAGTGTTGAAGCTTTAACTTCTCTCTTTAACTCCTTGAATACAACTCATTGAATACAACTCATTGAATACAATCCAATAAATCAAAAGGATTAATCAATCTTTTGTAAGAAATTTTACCTGCTTTTTAAAGCTTGCTTATCTCATGGGCTTGTCTCTTTGAGGAAACTTCGTGCCCACATATAAACGCAATCCGTTTTTTGAAGCATCGTGGCTGCTTCGATTTACCAAAAGAGGAAGCTTCTCACTTTCATCCATATTCGCTCCAACAAGCACAGTGATTCTTTATTTGCTCTTCGTTTGCGCATCTTTCGCCAATTATGGGCGGGAATTAACCATTTGCCTCTTAACTTTGCATGGGAATTACATTTTGAGTTAAATCTGATATCATTTCTGATATTCTGATATCACTCGACGCAATTTCACAGCATTTTTATTCTCCATCGAATGATATTCAAAATAAACTCAAAAATTTCTCTTCCAGGCATGGACGAAATTCTACGAATTCTCGTCAGCGGATTTCCGTGTGGCCACGACGGTCGTTGAAGCGATGACAAACAATCGAAGTAATTTAAATCTAAAATCTAAAAAAAGAGTCGAAATAACTTACGAAATAACAAAATCATAAAGAAATCAATTTTGTGCAGCTCCTGAATGGGAATTTGTTCGCGGAACTCTTCAAGAAGTGATCTACGGTGGACGAATCGAGAGTCCATTCGATATGCAGGTGAGCTTAAAATCAAGAATCAAGATCAAGATCAAGGAACAAGATCAAGAACAAGATCAAGATCAAGAATCAAGATCAAGATCAAGATCAAGATCAAGATCAAGATCAAGATCAAGATCAAGATCAAGATCAAGAATCAAGATCAAGAACAAGATCAAGAATCAAGATCAAGATGAAGAATGAAGATGAAGATGAAGATGAAGATGAAGATGAAGATGAAGATGAAGATCAGGATCAAGATCAAGGTCAAGGTCAAGATCAAGATCAAGAATCAAGATCAAGAACAAGATCAAGAATCAAGATCAAGACAAGATCAAGAATCAAGATCAAGATCAAGAACAAGATCAAGAACAAGATCAAGATCAAGAATCAAGATCAAGAACAAGATCAAGAATCAAGATCAAGATCAAGAATCAAAATCAAGATCAAGATCAAGAATCAAGATCAAGAACAAGATCAAGAACAAGAACAAGATCAAGAATCAAGATTGACATTCAAGAAATATCGAAAATTCGAAATTCTATTTTCGGATTCTATTTTCTATTTCAGATCCTTTCCGCTTATTTAATCACATTGATTAATGGAGAGAGAATCAGCGGAAAAGAGGGACAATTGACTACTGGAGTCACGCTACCGGCCATCGAAAAGTTACAGGTGAAAATGGAAAAGGAAAATGAAAAGTTTCAAGTTTAAAAAGCAGATTTTAAAGTCAGATCCAAAATCGGACCTTGATTTCTATTTGATTCATATTCTTGCCAATTTCAATGTGCCAATCTGTCAATTCTTTTCTAGGACTGGCTACATTTCACCACGCAATCCATTCCTGCATCCGATCTTCCATCCCTTTTCGGTCTTCCATCAAATATCGGTTTTTCTTGGCAACTTTCCGAGGGAAATCTCACCGTTCAACGCTTGAGAATTGCTGGTTTCACGAAATATTCGATCTTCTCAAAAATCTCATCTTTAGGTTCATCAGCGACAGTTTTAGATCGAAAGGAGTGGGCCGACGCGGCACAACCGATTCTCTCGTTGTGGAAAAAGTTGTGCTCGGTTCGTTTTTGTCATAAAAATTGGATACGGTAGATATGCTGTAAAGCTGTAAAAATATTCTCTGCTAACACTTTGCATATTTTTTTAGGCAGACGATTTCCACTCTCGCCCCATTCCGCAAATAACTGAAAGCCAAGATCCGCTTGAAGAAGTGCTACAATTGGAGTTCGTTCACTGCATTAGAACGGTAAGTAAAGGAAAAGAGCTACTAGTTTTATCAGTGACCATGGTTGTTTCAAAAGTGATCTTTCCGGATCAGACAGGGCCAGCAGGACCAGGCCAGGCAGGACAAGCAGGACCAGGTCAGGCAGGACCAGGGCAGGCAGGAGCAGGTCAGGCAGGACCAGGCCAGGCAGGACCAGGTCAGGCAGGACCAGTACTAGGCCAGAAGCCAGATCCTGCCCTGATCCTATCGGTCCTGCCTGGCCAGGGGGACCAGCAGGACCAGGTCAGGCAGGACCAGCAGGACCAGGTCAGGCAGGACCAGTACTAGGCCAGAAGCCAGATCCCGCCCTGATCCTGCCGGTTCTGCCTGACCAGGAGGACCAGCAGGATCAGGCCAGGCAGGACCAGCAGGACCAGGACAGGCAGGACCAGTACTAGACCAGAAACCAGATCCATAGAAAGTCCCGAAGCAATGGTAAGGTAAAACATTCCTGTCTACAGTACTCTAATCTACAGGAAGTTGAGCCAGGATCAACAAACTAAACTATATTGTTTGACTGACAGCTCTTTTCTATCGGTGAATCATTGAGAAAGCTGGTTTAGGTGCAATCCCTTCACACAGCTTTGACTTCACTCTCGAAAGTGATTCGTGGAGTCTCGTTGCCCGATTCATCGACAAAAGGAATGGCTTTGGCGTTGTGTCGCCGAGAGACACCCGATTTGTGGATCGATTTTTGGGCCGGCCCAAGGGATCCAGCCGACTATTTGACAGCTCTTGTCTATCGGTGAGTCATAGATAAAGCTAGATATCTTACTGATAATACAATTTATTTGTAGACACTGTCAAACATTGTAGACACTGTTAAACCTTGTAGACACTGTCTAAAGTGTTGCTTAAAAGATGCTAGAGCTGAGTTTCGCTTAAAATGCAAGTTTTGTTGCAAGTTTTGTGAAAATTCGTAAATTTGGCATTTCTTGAAAACCAGTTTTTGAATCGTTCTGAAAATTTGGATATAAGCTTCATTTTTGGTTCTCTACAACTTTTCCATTGACACCAAAATGGATTTCTTTTGAAGAAAGTGCTCAAACTGTGACAGATGACAATAGCCGGCAGTTTTCAATTCACCAATCCAATATTCTAGCTAATACTTTGATAGGATTACTGAAAAAAAAAGGGTTCAGAGCGAAATCCACGGAAACGCTGATGAAAGAGAGCAAAGGAGGAGAGCTTTTATCGAGACCGGTCGATCTCTCACAAGTACTTCGACCGACAGCTTTGCTCACCGCGTTGAGACAAAAAACGGCGAGGGTTAGAAAGGTAATGGTCGGCTTATATTTGGCTTTTATTCGGTAATATTCGGTCTTTCTCGGGTCCAGAGACTTTTATTGCCTAGGCAAGCTCACAATCCGAAGCAATTATTGAAAAGTATGGTGATAAAAGTCAAGAGTACGGTAACTCAATCCAAATAACAGATCCCGATGGACGAGTTGGTGCTGCGGAGCGCGTGGAACGCTCAACTCCTTCAAGATCACTTGAGCATCACCGTGAAAGGCCTACTTTTACAAGGTACTTTATCCATTGAAATGGATAACTGAACGAAAAAATTCTTGTTAGCTTAGAACACGGTCAAATTACGTAGCCTGATCATGACCTCTTGCTTTGGCCATGACCTCTTGCTTTAGCCTTATCCAGATCATTGTCTCAGCCTTGACCCTGGACTGGCTCTGGACTGGCTCTGGACTAACAAAATACAAGAAATGCTTTCTAGGAGCTGTGTTCGATTCTGTTCTCAAAGAGGTCTCCGCCTCGTCAGCTCCATATATCTCAGCTCCAGCACTGACCCTAGCCTGGACCCCGATGGTAAGCAAATAAGTATTTTGTCGGCAGTACTTATAGGTCAAAAATGAGACAAGAGGAAAAGTGAGACAAGAGAAAAAATCAGAAAAGTCAAAAATTTAGGGAAGTATTATCGTAATCCATTAATGCAAAAAAAAGTTAAATTCTAGAGCTCTTCCTTTGTCTACTCGACGGCCGAATCAGTTTTTGTGCCACTTTACACGGATGCCGGTAAGGGAAACTCTAGAGATATTCTTTTGGTGTACTTTGTGCTCAAGTGGTGCACTTGAACTCTCTATTTTCCCCACAGAAACAATGTTGGGCTTCAGGGGAAAATGAAGAATTTAGAGAGCCAGAAAGGGCATGATTACACCATTGAGCACAAAGAACACTCCAAAAAACATCTATGACTACGCTATCCATTTCCAGAACGAGAAACCCATATCGCGTCAATTCAAATGCCCTGCGGACGGGACACAAACAAATGGAATATTGCATCAATCGCACTTTTCTTGAAATGAAACTTTTTTGTGTATGCAGTATCATTCTTTTGTGTTCACGATAAAAAGATTTTTTAAAAACCAGCGCTAACAACTGTACGCGATGGCATCAATCCCATCAAGTTCCGCATACCAAAAGAGCGAATAGTTAAAAAATTGCCTAGATTCCGGTATTGTATGCACATTTTTGAGACAAACAACGATATAACAAAACCATTTTTACGGCAGTTAGCAAAAAAACCTGTAACATTATTTACTCAATAAGCGTAACTACATGTATGGCGATGTGAAAAAAAAGAAAAATGGGTGCCAATCAAACTACGAAATAACGAAATCCTTCGATTTTTAACAATAACTTTGATGATAAACGATTAAAATCATTCCAATAACAGAGATCACTAGAAAAAAAGTACACGTTATTACAAAACTTTCTTCGAGATGTTCAAAATTTTGGTGAGCCAGTGAACAGCGAGAAAAATTGCGCTCGTTTGTTTGCCGATCCAGAAACCAACGCACATCGATCCACCCACGATCATCGTCCAGTGAATGAATGGAGAGCTTTTGTGTCGAAGACGGCCAAGGAACGATTGCTGCTTTCCAATCTAAAGAATGAAATATGTTGGCGACTGCTTTCTAGATACTACGGTTTACTGTAGTTTGCATAGCTTGAATAAGAGAACAGGCTACAATTTTACGTAACACCAATCGGAGTCACCTTTGATTTGCATAGTAATTTAAAGTCCCTACTTCATCGGCCAGATTGCCCAAAGCTTGCTCGAGTTTCACGCACGATCCTTTTCCCGAGACGAGTAACTGGCGCATTCGATTGATGTTGTTCGAATCCTAAATAAAAACAAAAGTTTAAATGATTAAATGTGCCAAAACTAACATCAAATCCTTTGTTCTTTGATTCCTTCTCATCACGAATGCGGGCAACAATCTTCCTGGAAAAGAGTAAACTTGAAAAGTTAAAACACATTTACTTACTGCATTTCGACAGTTTCTTCTCGCATTGCCAACAAGTGGATATTCAAATTTTGCACAAAGTAGCACATCTTCAACACAGAAAGGCTGCCGGTTTTGTCTAAATAGAAACAGATAAAAATTTAAATTGAAAAGCAAAAGCTTTACTTACTAAAAGCATTCATTCCTTGGTAAGTCTCCAGTTCCTGAAGTAGAGATGATGGTTCCCATTTCCTGATCAACTCCTAAACGACAAGCTAAAGCATCTAAATATTTGAAATACCTCTTGAATGGCCGAATGGATCTTCTCAGCTTCTTGTTCTGAAAGACCAATCTAAAGATTTGAAGTAAATATGTATAAGTATCACCTGATTTAAAAGATTCGCTATACAAATGTTTTAAATTCGCCTTAATTTCCCAGTAAAACCAAATCAAATTCAGATTTTGCAGGATCAAATCAATTTAAAGGCCCACTCACGAGTCTTATAAGGCTTTGTACTTAAAAAATATGCACCTTTTTATAATCAGTGATCAGCTTGTCAAAAGGAATTCCCTCGATGGTCTTCACAGATTCATGGCTCAATCCAAGCTTGCCAATGAGTCGCTCCATGAAGTCCGGCTCTTGTTGTGGAAGTGATTTGAAGGAGTATCCCGGAAAAGACGACGAAGCTCGCTCAGACTAAAGTAAAGATAAATGACAGAATGAATTCTTGAAACACACCTTTCTGGCATCCCTCGCCTTGACCTCGTAGTTGATTTCGCTCTCCGAATTGCCATTGTGCACTGGAGTCAAGCTAAAAGTAAAAATAAAATATGACGCAAATTCTTAAAAAAATAACCTAGTAATCTTTCATATGTACAATTATCAAGGAACAGAGCGTCATTAAAGTAATTTTTCAGTATCGGGGGCTATGTTTTAGGTCCGCTAAGCTGATTTTAGGCTTTTTACGATCTTCCCATTGTTATACTGAATGAATCCAGGTAGTAAATGTCCACAACTAGATAAAGTAAAGCTAAAAAGGATAAAGTAAAGCTAAAAAGGATAAAGCAAAGCTAAAAAGGATAAAGTAAAGCTAAAAGCCTAAAAACAAGCAAAAAAAACAAAGCGAGCTACACCAATACTGATAAAATACTGCCCTCAGTTTACCAAAGAACAACACCTACGTCGTTTTAGCTTTGCACGCGTGTACGGGGACGAAATTCTCATCGTCATCGCTTTCCCACGGCGTGTCGCCATCGCCATTCATCGTAGTCGGCATATCGACAAGTCTAAATGAGATAGAATTAGTGAAACAAATAGAAAACAACGAAAAATAATAATAAAAAGGAGACTTTAATACACTTAACTTATTTTTAGGTAATAGTAATGTGAAAATAAGTTGATTTGCCTAAATTAGGGTCAATTTCTCAGCGTTTACTTGACCAAAATATTAAAAAATGTTAAAGTTAAAAACTTCAAACATTTACGCTTAAAAAAAGCTTGGGGCAGGCTAATTTCCGCAATTTTTTTTACGCAACAGGGTCATTTTCGCAACTCGCCATAACCTTCTTCTAAGGGGACCGATCTTTATGATGTTGGTTTCATTTTGTTGAACTTATTGAGTGCAACAAAATGAAACCAAAATCATAAAGACTGGCCGACTTAGAAGAAAGTTATGGCGAAAGACCCAAAAAAATTTGGCGTAAAATAGCCACCCCTATTTTATCGCCATTTTATTTGCGCAACTGGGTCTTTTCTGCAACTCGCCATAACTTTCTTCTAAGTGGGTCAATCGTTATGATCTTTGTAGATCTCAATAAGTGCAACAAAATGAGACCAAAACTTTCAAAAAAACCAAAACCAAAACAAAGAATGAAATTTTTGAAAGTTAAATATGCTATTTTTCCATTGAGACGACGAAACTTAAAATTTTCAATGCGTTGATTGAATATCTTTAAAAACGTTTGAGTGAATACATTTTTCTTCTCAAATTTTCGTATTCATATTGATCTTCCACTACTTGTATAAGTTTATTGTGATCTGTAATTCTGCAAATAGCAAGCCTGATAGCAGTGTTTCTATCCGATATAACGTTACATTTAAAGTGATGTTGGTGGAACAGGTTGATCAGAATGTAAAGTTTAAAGACGTTAATCAAGTGAAAACGAACTTGACATGCGCCACAGGCCTACTTGTCAATCTTAACTCCGCCACTCAAAAATTTACATCCCAGGAATTACATACCGTAAATACTGTAAGAGTACCCCACCCCCATAATGATGGTGCGGAGTGTTGCGTAGTCTAGCTTTGAATGAGTTTTTCTCGACACTGGTTTATGCTACAATGCGCGCTTAGGTATCAAAAAATAGCCCTGCATTTCAGCTATTTTTTGATACCAAAGACGCATTTTTTGAAAGTACGGGCGCTTTGAAAAAAATGAAATACTAAAAAACTTTTGCGACTACGCGACTGTACGAGGGGGATGGGGTACTATTACATTATTTACGGTAGGAAATTCGTAAAGTGCCTTGGTTAGCAGTAGGCTTGCAGACAAAAAAGAATATCTTTCAAAGAAAAAGTCACCAAATGGGGCAGCTACGTTTTTCCGCAATTTTTTTCCACTTTTTTTTCCACTTTTTTTCTGTCGTAGCTGCCTCATTTGTTGAGTTTTGCTTTGAAAATCAAAAGATATTAAATATATTTTTTTATTTTTATATGGTTCCAATATGGTTCGGATACGGTTCCAATACGGTTCCAATACGGTTGCAATATGATTCCAATATGATTCCAATATGGTTCGGATACGGTTCCAATATGGTTTCAATATGGTTCGGATACGGTTCCAATATGGTTCCAATATGGTTCGGATACGGTTCCAATATGGTTCCAATATGGTTCGGATACGGTTCTAATACGGTTCCAATATGGTTCAAATATGGTTCGGATACGGTTCCAATACGGTTCCAATATGGTTCCAATACGGTTCGGATACGGTTTCAATATGGTTCGGATATGGTTCCAATATGGTTCGGATACGGTTCCAATATGGTTCGGATACGGTTCCAATATGGTTCCAATATGGTTCGGATACGGTTCTAATACGGTTCCAATATGGTTCAAATATGGTTCGGATACGGTTCCAATACGGTTCCAATATGGTTACAATACGGTTCGGATACGGTTCCAATACGGTTCCAATATGGTTCGGTTACGGTATATTACTTTTATATTATGATATCTTTTTTCCGCTTACAAGCCTGGTTGAAAGTACACACTCATTTTTGTTGCTCTCATACAAATTTTTCTCATTAAGAAGTGGGGAAAGGTAAAATTGAAACACTCATTTTTTTGTTGACACACCTATTCAAAATGAACAAGAAAATGAAAATATCGAAGAATGAAAGTATTGAAGAAAAAAAATTTGTCGATATGAAGCAACTCGGTGCGTTGAATCCTCGTAAACAAGGCTCTTTTTACGTTTTTTTTTTCTGCCCCGAGTTGTTGTTTTGAAAAGTCTGGGTCCTCTGAAAAAAACGGCTCTTTCGTGTCTTGTTTACTTCGCACTTTGCAAAGCATTCCTTAAAGTTCATCTAACATTTAAAGAGCTTTTTGAATCAAAGGCACACTATTGATTTTGAATGCACTATTGAAGATTTCTCATTAAACGAAGATTTCTCATTAAACGAAGATTTCTCATGAAACGAAGATTTAAAATAGTTTTAGAATATCTTCGCTTCTTTCCAAAGCTCTAGTAGCTCTAGTAGCTCTAGAAAAGCTCATTGTTTCACTTTTTTGATATCTCCAATCCCAGAATGCTCATTTTTTCGTACAAGAAACAATCAATTTTTTGGAAACAAACCGTAATCAATTTTTAAAAGCGTGAATAAAAGTTATCGCGAGAGATTAAAGACTAATTGATTATTTTTGTTCATTTACCGTTTTTCAGTAGCGTAAAACGTCAAAATTGATACTCTTTCTTTCAACTTTTACTATCAGTCTTAAAGAGCTCGATCCATTGAAGCATTGAATTGAATAAGCATTGAATTGAATAAGCATTGAACAAATTCCCCATAAGAAAGTTTTATCTATGATTAAAAGTGACGTCGGCTGCTTTTCGTTCTGCTTTCCATTGACAATCTACGTATTTTGCTGTATTTTAGCCGTATCTTAGCCGGATTTGGTTGAAAATGGTTGGTTGAATTTGCTGAACGGATTTGGTTGGTTGAATTTGCTTTCATTCGATTCGAAATCATTGAATGAAAGCAAATTGAATGAAAGATTTATTGAATAAAAGCAAATTCTATTGAATGAAAGCAAATTCAACGTTTTTCAATCAAATGCGGTCACGGTACGGGCAAAATTCGTATGCCAACGGCAAACAGACCAAAAAAGGGGTGGAGTTAACATAGCTGACCACAACGACTCCGACCTCTCTCTCAGCTCTCGCAAGCGACTCAATCCAACCACAATGACTCCAGCCACTCAATCACATCGAATTGTGCAATGAGATCGATTAATGCAATGAGATCGATTTGATTGGATCAACTCCGATGAGGTTTTGTCTTGCAGAAGTAGTGTTCTTATTTGATTTCTAAAAGGATGATGCAAAAAAGATGAAGTTGAAGAAAAAGAAGGAAAAAGAAAAGATGAATAAAAAGAAGGAAAAAGAAAAGAAAGAAACTTGTTCACAAAAACTTACCGTAAATACTGTAATAGTACCCCAGCCCCATAATGACGGTGCGGAGTGTCGCGTAGTCTAGCTTTGAACAAGTTTTTCCTCGACACTGGTTTATGCTACAATGCGCGCTTAGGTATCAAAAAATAGCTGAAATTCAGGGCTATTTTTTCATACCAAAGACGCATTTTTTGAAAGTACGGGCGCTTTGAAAAAAAATGAAATACTAAAAATAATAAAAACGACTACACGACTGTACGAGGGGGGTGGGGTATTATTACAGTATTTACGGTAAGTGAAATTGATCGATTGCTAGTCAAGACTGCTTCGAATTGGTCACTCAACGAATTGTCAATCAGGGAATTACAGTATTTACGGCAATTCTGAGCATTCCGAGCAAAAATTTCCAGAATTCCGAAAGCCAAAAAAGCCAAAAAAAGGCCAAAAGCCAAAAAAACTGATAAGGCAAGTTTTAAAGATTTCTATCAACCATTTTGGAAATGCAAATCCATTTGGGTACATCCAGTGTTGCCAATTCCTGTTGCCAGTTGTCAGTTGCCAATTCCTGTTGCCAGTTGCCAGTTGCCAGTTTCCAATTCCTGTTGCCAGTTGCCAGTTGCCAGTTGCCAATTCCTGTTGCCAGTTGTCAGTTGCCAATTCCTGTTGCCAGTTGCCAGTTTCCAATTCCTGTTGCCAGTTGCCAGTTGCCAGTTTCCAATTCCTGTTGCCAGTTGCCAGTTGCCAGTTTCCAATTCCTGTTGCCAGTTGCCAGTTGCCAGTTTCCAATTCCTGTTGCCAGTTGCCAGTTGCCAGTTTCCAATTCCTGTTGCCAGTTGCCAGTTGCCAGTTTCCAATTCCTGTTGCCAGTTGCCAGTTGCCAGTTTCCAATTCCTGTTGCCAGTTGCCAGTTGCCAGTTGCCAATTCCTGTTGCCAGTTGTCAGTTGCCAGTTGCCAATTCCTGTTGCCAGTTGTCAGTTGCCAATTCCTGTTGCCAGTTGCCAGTTGCCAATTCCTGTTGCCAGTTGCCAGTTGCCAATTCCTGTTGCCAGTTGCCAGTTGCCAATTCCTGTTGCCAGTTGCCAGTTGCCAATTCCTGGTCAGTCCTAAGTACAATGTCAAAGTGTTCTAAGTCAAAACTCAGAACGCTTCAATATAGAGATCATTCTTCTTCAAATTCTTCGCACAAATTCTTTTCAATTGCTAATCAAGACAAAGTGAAGAGAAGTATTCCCCGTCTTTCCTTGTCTTTCCCATTTTTCTCTTCTCTTCTCTTCTCTTCTCAAGTGGTTCTCTTCTGAATCTTTTCCCAAAAAGATAACAGAAATCTTTTCTTTTTCGATTTTCCCTCTTGGCCAACGCCCTCAATGTAAACCACCACCATTTCTCTGAAATTTTTCTCACCAATCTTTGTTGATCTTTTTGTTGATTTCTGATTTCAGCAAGTGATTTCAGCAAAAGTCTAAAAAGTCTAAAAATTCTTTATTTTCCCCTTTTCAAGTATTTTCCCTTTCAGAAGTATTTTCCCTTTTCAAATCTTTTCATTTTGGTGATGAAATTCTCTGGGTGTGTCACGAGATATCACTGTTGACTCCCATTGAGGTGGAATCGATTTTTTTTGTACTGATTAGGGCTTTTGTCATGTATTTTCTTAAAACTTGTCATCCATGACAAATTGATTTGAATATAATATAGTTTAACATTGCTTTTTCATAGAATTTTATATCTTTAGCTTATTGGCTTGATACTAGGATTACGGGATTACGGTTTAGAGCGCCGGTTTAGAGCGCCGGTTTAGAGCGCCGGTTTAGAGCGCCGGTTTAGAGCGGTTTAGAGCTTAGGTTTAGTTAGACCTAACCCGGTTTAGAGCGCAAAAAAAGTCTTGCACCATCGTTGTATTCTGTTGTACCAGGATTACGGGGTCTAAAGAACTAAAGAACTAAAGAACTAAAGAACTAAAGAACTAAAGAACTAAAGAACTAAAGAACTAAAGAAGAGAATTTTTCGATGATCGATAATCGATACCATTGAAGCGAAGCAAAAATTAGTTCAAACCATCCTCGCTTTTCTTTTTGCTGGCTGACGTAAGCAATTGGCTTTAGAATCATTCGAATTCGCCAGTTCGAAGTTTAGAATCGCTTCGTGAACAAGTGCATCTTATAGAATCAACTATGCTGATGCTGAATTAGCTGAATGATTCTGAATTAGCTGCAAACACCCACGCAATCGCAAAGAATCTGGCATAGAAGATTCCCATCAATTTCGGACTCTTTATGGGGCCACCAAAAAGAAATCCCTTACCGGCTTTGGTTGTTTAGCGGACAGTGTGCCAGCCTACGGAACCTATGAAGTTTTTTTGGCTTCGGTTCGAATCCTCCCATCGGTAATTTTGGAAAATTCTTTTAGAAAGTTCTTTTGGAAAGTTCTTTTAGAAAGTTCTTTTAGAAAGTTCTTTTTCTGAAGTCTTTGCATTAAATATTTATTTTCTATGCACCCTTTCGTAACTTTTAAAGGGATAAAACTTTGCTTGTAGAGTGATTATGGAGGTGATATATGTCGTAGCCGATTATGAATGAGCCTAGGAGTCTAGGAGCTCCCAGTGAGTCTAGGAGCTCCCAGTGAGTCTAGGAGCTCCCAGTGAGTCTAGGAGCTCCCAGTGAGTCTAGGAGCTCCCAGTGAGTCTAGGAGCTCCCAGTGAGTCTAGGAGCTCCCAGTGAGTCTAGGAGCTCCCAGTGAGTCTAGGAGCTCCCAGTGAGTCTAGGAGCTCCCAGTGAGTCTAGGAGCTTCCAGTGAGTCTAGGAGCTCCCAGTGAGTCTAGGAGCTCCCAGTGAGTCTAGGAGCTTCCAGTGAGTCTAGGAGCTCCCAGTGAGTCTAGGAGCTCCCAGTGAGTCTTTTTTTCAAAAATTTCATTCATAATCGGCTACGACATATATATATATATCTGAAAAAAGAACCAATAATCCAGCCGGCGGGATCGAACGATTGAATTTAACTATACCTACGACAGACACGAGACATAAAAGCCAGAGAATTTGTATTCTGATAGAACACAAATATATATATATAAAACATCAAATTTGAAACGAGCATCGTTTAAAGTATCGAATGAAACTCGCCAATTTCAGGAATGATTTTGCAAAAGTCCATACAAAACTTTGAGCGTTTATAACTTTTGATAGAATGCTTCAAGGCAGAAACGGAAAGCAGATTCAGAATCAGCGTGAAATTCTGCGTTAATATATGACCATTTGGCCACCACACCCTGTTGACCTTCCCTTGTAAGATACGATTATGAATGAGTCTTTTTTTTTCCACCCAATTTTTTTCCACCCAATTTTTTTTTCCACAAATACTACAAGTATTAGGGTGTGATTTCCCAAAGTTTATTTTGTCATTAAACTAACGCTACGGTAGTTTACAAAGCTCTTTAAGGTATCGTTTAGAAAACGAATCAAAATAGAGCTAAATAAACCATAAAAGTCTACAAAAGTCTCGAAAATACCACAAAAGACTCATTGAACTAAATTATTAATCCTAAATTCTTCTTCTTTAATCCCAAAGCATTCGAATTGTCCATAAAAATCTCAAAAATTCGATTTTCCATAAAAAAAACCCCCATTAAAGCATTCTATTTTTAATCTTTAAAAGATTAAGAAGTGATAATTTGTGTGCGTGTGAGAAAAACGGTGAAATGGCGTGGCCAAAATTGAGGCTAATCATCGCTTTTGACAACGCCCATTTTTCTCTCTTTGTTTTCTTATTCGATTCGACGATAGCTTAGATTTTAATACTGTAAACTTTTCCAATTTTTCCAATTTCTCCAATTTTTCCAATTTTTCTAATTTTTCCTTTTAATTCTGTACTTTTTTCTCGATATTTCTGTAAACACAGCTTTTCTAGTGCACTGAATTCTTCACTTTATCAAGCTTTGATGGAAAGTGTCGTTTATTTTATTTTTTTGATGATCGAATGTCGTTTACGTTTAAGCACAGATTACACAGGCCATTTCTTGATACACTACCATGCATGAGTTGCTCTTTGTGCTCACGTAAACGCACCTTTTCTAGTGCACGTTCTGTTTATCTGCTAGATAGGGTACGTTTATGAGAGAGCACAAAGTACAAACCGTCAAATGGATGTGTACTTTGCGCTCGGGCAATCGCTGACCGTCTGGGGCTATAGCTGACCCCCTGGGGCTATAGCTGACCCTCTGGGGCAATCGCTGACCATCTGGGGCAATCGCTGGCCCTCTGGGGCAATCGCTGACCCTCTGGGGCTATAGCTGACCCTCTGGGGCTATAGCTGACCCTCTGGGGCTATAGCTGACCCTCTGGGGCAATCGCTGGCCCTCTGGGGCAATCGCTGACCCTCTGGGGCAATCGCTGGCCCTCTGGGGCAATCGCTGACCCTCTGGGGCAATCGCTGGCCCTCTGGGGCAATTGCTGACCCTCTGGGGCAATCGCTGGCCCTCTGGGGCTATAGCTGACCCTCTGGGGCTATAGCTGACCCTCTGGGGCGATAGCTTAATAAAAAAGTTTAATTTGTTTGCTTGTTTGCTAAGAATTTCATCTGTAAATCCAAAGAAAGAAATCTTTGAATGAGTTTGGAAAGAGGGATTTTATCGCCTTTTTGTCCAAAAAAATTGAGGGTGTGGTCAGTATTTTGGCGGAATTTCTTGAAGAAAAGCCGAATTCTGATAACCAAATAGCTGAAAACGGAATGTTGGACTTTTTTTTGATTGTAAAAATTTCTCTTTCTTCTGTTTTTTTCTCAGTTTTGCACTCAAATTATGCAACTTTTTTCTGGAAAAAAAAACGCTTGATCGATCGATAGTGATCGTTTTTGGGAAGCTAAATTTGCTTAGTTGAACAATTATTTAACAACTTTTTATTCTGTACTATAGATTATTGTAGTCGAGGATTACTAAATTACACGAAAAAGAAGTCGTTTAATCTAATCTACTATATAAAAAAGCAGCGTCTGTCCGTCCGTCTGTCCGTCCGTCTGTCCGTCCGTCTGTCCGTCCGTCTGTCCGTCCGTCTGTCCGTCCGTCTGTCCGTCCGTCTGTCCGTCCGTCTGTCCGTCCGTCTGTCCGTCCGTCTGTCCATCCGTCTGTCCATCCGTCTGTCCGTCCGTCTGTTCGTCCGTCTGTTCGTCCGTCTGTTCGTCCGTCTGTTCGTCCGTCTGTTCGTCCGTCTGTTCGTCCGTCTGTTCGTCCGTCTGTTCGTCCGTCTGTTCGTCCGTCTGTTCGTCCGTCTGTTCGTCCGTCTGTTCGTCCGTCTGTTCGTCCGTCTGTTCGTCCGTCTGTCTGTCCGTCTGTCCGTCCGTCTGTTCGTCCGTCTGTCTGTCCGTCTGCCCGTCCGTCTGTTCGTCCGTCTCTTCGTCCTTCTGTTTGCCCGTCTCTTCGTCCTTCTGTTTGCCCGTCTGTCTGTCCGTCTGTCTGTCCGTCTGTCTCTCCGTCTGTCTGTCCGTCTGTCTATATGGGCATTATCTCGGTCGTATTTTGACCATTATAGCAATTGTAGTCTTGTTTTAAGGGTTACGGTACTTTACCAAGGCGTTTAGTAGTGTCGCGTAGTCATCTTTTTGTTCTTTGTATGTTTTTCTAGAGATCCGGGTCCGGATGCGGACATTCCTGCTGTCAATAAACACAGCCTTTCTCTAGTGTACTTTGTGCTCGGTAAATTCGTAAACGCACCCTTTCTTGGTGCGTTTACGCACGCACTTTTCTACGCACTGCACTGAATTCTTCCCTGCACTGAATTCTTCATATTTTCCTTGTCTTTTCCACATTAAATCTAGTTTTTTTGTTTTCGAGTTTGGTTTTTTTGTTTTCTAGTTTGTTTTTTTTTTGTTTTAAATAGTTTCAAGTCTTTTCAATTGCAGTTTTATGTAGTAAAAGCAGCGATTTTTCGCCCCTCCACTCCATTAAATTCTTCCAAATCTTTTTTGAATGGAAGTGGAGGTGCGTTTGGCTGTTCTTGTCCCATCAACGCCACTCTCGCATTCACAACTCATCCTCGTCGAACAACAACCATCAACCAGTCAGACACAACAAGGTGCTTTCTTTCGAAGATCCTGCCGAGCATTTCTATACCTAAACCATCTTGATCAGAGCCACCTAGCTCTATAAAGAAGCATTGTATTAGTTTGTAATGGTCAAAAGGTTCCCGCATACTTTACAAAAGCTCGATTACCAAAAAGCTTGACTACCAAAAAGCTTGATTACAAAAAAGCTTGACTACAAAAAAAGCTTGATTTCTCAGCTAAAATCCAAATCGAATTTGGATTTATTGTATAGTTTTTAAAGCTTTCTTTGATGTTTCCTATTGAGGAGGTTCCTTTCAAGGGCTTGATGCGTCGTTCTCAGGGCTCGTTTAGTGGTCTGTGTCGTGGCCCAGGTCTCTGTCACGTATAGAGTGTTTTCCTTGCAGACAACGCGTTTTCTAAAAAGCGCGCGCCAAGGATAAGCAACCGTAACCCTATGCTTTGCATCAGCAAATTTTTCAAAATGCAAATGTACATTCAAATCTTGCATTCTTTTTTTCTATTACTCTTTCGCTAAAACTTAAAAATGCTATGTAAAATTTTAAATGCTATTTAAAATTAAAGAAAACATTTAAAACGGGAAAAGTTAATAAACACTATTAAAAAATGATATTATTTACGAATTTACCAGGCCTATTGTCTACATTTGCACTAGAAACATTCCAAAAAAAAAATTCCACGCCCTAAAAAACCTAAATCCTTAAATAAAACTATTCATTACTATATTTTAAGAAAAGTTTGCGAATTTTTTTTGACCTTTATAGCTTTGCGCGACCTTTATAGCTTTGCGCGACCTTTATAGCTTTGCGCGACCTTTATTGCTTTGCGCGACCTTTATTGCTTTGCGCGACCTTTATAGCTTTGCGCGACCTTTATAGCTTTGCGCGACCTTTATAGCTTTGCGCGACCTTTATTGCTTTGCGCGACCTTTATAGCTTTGCTTAAAAAGCGCACCTTTTAGAAAACGCGTTGTCGGAAGTCTTGTCGGATCAATTGTCTGACAAAAAAAGTTGTCAATGAAAATTTGTCTGACAAATTGTCTGTCAACAAGAAGCACACTCTAGTCACGTAGCAGAGTGCTGTCGTAGCAGAGTGCCGGGAGGACGGTGCTATCAAAGAGGTGTGCCCGAGTTCTCTGATGATTCTTGAGTATCTTTGTGACTTCTTTGATATTTCCTAGTGCTGTCCAGGCTGCAGAAATTAGACTTGTTATTTCATAAATATGAAATTAGAGGAATTGAATGATTGGGCGTCGATTTAGAGTCGATAAAACCGAGTTTCGATAATTCTGCGTCACTTTGTGGTGCGCTGGATGGCGCTGTCATGGCGCTCACCTATTTAAACCCATTTTCAATTGGAAAATCATTCAAAAAACCTTTTTTAATGTACATTTTTGTATGTACATGTACATTTTTGTTTTAAGGAACAGTTTAATTGTTATTTTAAAAGGATTTCGACTTTAAAATACGATAAAACAGGGAATTTTGTTTTAGCTTTCATTCAGAAAATGGATCATTTAAAAGTGAAAGGAACTTTTTGATTATATAGTATTTTAGCTACCGTACCAAGGCTACGGTAGGCTACCATACCAAGGCTACGGTAGGCTTACTGTGCTTACCTAAACGAAAACTTTAAGCAATCCTTTTCAAAAGTTTGTTCAGAGCGTCCAGTGCTATGTCTTCCGCGAATGAACGTTGCCGCCAACGAGAGCTCGATCATCGAGGCTGTTTGTAGACGTCTCAAGAAGTGAGTTCAGTGCTTTTCTGGTTTGACTTTTTAAACAGTTTATTCTCGATTTAACGACTCTCGATACAACAATTTTAAAATTCTAAAAAATGCCCTTGCTCTCTGCGTGGCTCTCTGCGTAGTTCTCTGCGTGGCTCTCTGTAGCTTCCTGCGTAGCTCTCTGTAGCTCTCCGTAGCTCTCTGCGTAGCTCTCTGCGTAGCTCTCTGCGTAGCTCTCTGTAGCTTCCTGCGTAGCTCTCTGTAGCTCTCCGTAGCTCGCTGTAGCTCTCCGTAGCTCTCTGTAGCTCTCCGTGGCTCTCTGCGTAGCTCTCTGCGTGGCTCTCTGCGTAGTTCTCTGCGTGGCTCTCTGTAGCTTTCTGCGTAGCTCTCTGTAGCTCTCTGTAGCTCTCCGTAGCTCTCTGCGTAGCTCTCTGCGTAGCTCTCTGTAGCTTCCTGCGTAGCTCTCTGTAGCTCTCCGTAGCTCTCCGTAGCTCTCTGCGTGGCTCTGCGTGGCTCTCTGTAGCTCTCTGTAGCTCTGCGTAGCTCTCTGTAGCTCTCTGCTTAGCTCTCTGCGTGGCTGTCCAGCCAAACGCAATCGTTGGCCGTGAACAGCAAGAAATCTGGGACACTTTTTAGAATCTGGCATCAAAAATTTCTGGCAAAGCTTAAGGGTAAAAATCAGTCCCTATATAAGCTTCTTTCACCGTCTTTTCACTTTTCACCGTTCAATTTGATCTTATGTTTTAGTGGATAAGAGTCTCGTTTCCCAAGCAACCCATCAAACTTTTGCTCGGGTTCGATCCCTATCTTTTATTTTTATTTTATTTTGATGCTAATCGCTTGAATTTGCCCTTTTTTTTAGGCTTTTTAGGATTTGGTAAGCTGAATTCTGAATAATTCGATCACTATATGTTATGCTTTGATTTAAGTATGGATTCGAAACATTGTCATTGATCATTGATCATTGATTGATCATTGATTGATCATTGATTGATTGATTCATTGATTCATTGGCTGATCATTGATCATTGATTGGTCATTGATCTTTGATTGATCATTGATTCATTGATTCATTGATTCATTGGCTGATCATTGATCATTGATTGGTCATTGATCTTTGATTGATCATTGATTCATTGATTGGTCATTGATCTTTGATTGATCATTGATCATTGATCGAATCATTGACTTTCAGATACCGTATCCGTCGAGCGATCGAGATCCCGTTATGGCGAAACGATCGTCAAATGGGCGATCAATCACATGATCGGGCCCTTCAACGAACTCGGGGCGTCAAAATAACGACTCTCGTTTGTCTACCGGTGGCGAAATTCGGTAAGTGAACGGTTGTTTTTCGTATCTTGCTTTGTAGTACGAATACATTATAGTAAAGAGAGGAGAAACTTGGAAAGTACAGTAGTACAGTAACTTTTCAGACAAGGTAGTACTTTTGGAGCACAGTAAACTCTAGGAGTACCTGTACAAATGAATTTCCAGAAGAAGTCGAGATAATCGGTGGCAGAATGGAGAAAATGGGAGTGCTTTTGGAGTTGTGCGCGAGGATGAGTGGATTGATCGAAACACAAACGGCATTGCAGTTGAGGAGGATTGACGAGTGAGTTAAAAGCTGGAGTTAAAAGCTGGAGCTAAAAGCTGGAGCTAAAAGCTGGAGCTAAAAGCTGGAGTTAAAAGCTGGGCTAAAGCTGGGCTAAGCTGGAGCTAAAGCTGGGCTAAAGCTGGGCTAAAGCTGGAGCTAAGCTGGAGCTAAAGCTGGAGCTAAGCTGGGCTAAAGCTGGGCTAAGCTGGGCTAAAGCTGGGTTAAGCTGGGTTAAAAGCTGGGTTAGCTGGGCTGCTGGGCTAAGCTGGAGCTAAAAGCAAAGGTAGACAAATATAGACAACGATAAGCAAAGATAGACAAAGATAAGCAAAGATTCAAAGCTAAACTTTGAAAGTTTACTCACATTTTCAGATGGTTGACCTCACTAACCATCCCGGCTTTACTCTTGACGAGTCCGGCCGTCGATCGAGTCTCCCGTTGTGCGCACAATCCGTCAATTGGCCCACCGAACACCTGGAATTGCTAGTGAGTGTAGCTAAGCTGTAAAAGAGACGTTTTTTAGTACATTTGGCTCTTTCCCTGAATCGTGGTCTCTTGAAAGTTCGGAACTTTCAAGGGACCACGAAACTTTTAAAAAGACCACGAAACTTTCAAAAGACCACGATTCAGGGAAAGAGCCGTACTTTTAATTAGCTTTAAATTAGTAGTGTTTTTAGTAAAGTGCCACTCGAAGAACCACAAAGACAAACAGGAAACGGGAGTGAAATCGATCAACAGGTATGGCAAAGAATATAAACGGATTAGCGTGACTCAACTACCGTGACCCGTTCTCAGTTAGTCAATGTCTGGTTACGGTAACATGCTTTAGAAATCGGGGCATAAAGAAGATTTGTTCAACTGTACACCAAATAGTATAACAAATAGTATAACAAATAGTATAACAAATAGTACAGCAATAGTACAGCAATAGTACAACAAATAGTATAACAAATAGTATAGCAATAGTACAGCAATAGTACAACAAATAGTATAACAAATAGTACAACAAATAGTATAACAAATAGTATAACAAATAGTATAACAAATAGTACAGCAAATAATACAGCAAATAGTACATCAAATAGTACACCAAATAGTACACCAAATAGTACACCAAATAGTATAACAAATAGTATAACAAATAGTACAGCAAATAGTACAGCAAATAGTACAGCAAATAGTACAGCAAATAGTACAGCAATAGTACAGCAAATAGTACAACAAATAGTATAACAAATAGTATAACAAATAGTATAACAAATAGTATAACAAATAGTATAACAAATAGTATAACAAATAGTATAACAAATAGTATAACAAATAGTACAACAAATAGTACAACAAATAATATAACAAATAGTACAACAAATAGTACAACAAATAGTACAACAAATAGTACAACAAATAGTACAACTATCTAGCTATCTAGACAGCTATCTAGTCCTCTATCTAGTCCTCTATCTAGTCCTCTATCTAGTACAACTATTTGTTCTAACCTTTTAGGTAGCCCGTGGGAACAGTGCCCGTTTAAGAATGGTAAAGTACGAGAAATTCGACAAGTTCGTGATGAATCCATTGTTCGGAACCGGATTGCACACCCGGGTTTTCGCTGATGAGGTGAGGAGCTTTAAAGCCGACCGTACTTGTAAATATTGTATGTAAATTGGTATATCTAAAAGTTTACCGATAATCGAAAAGTCAAAAGTTGATTTCTAAGCTCAACCTTTCAGCTATCCGTTCGCTCAACCACAATCTACGAGCGCCGCGGGAAGAGAACCTCCACGGTGACCACTTCATCGCCGCCGCGAAGTGCCGAGGATTGGGGATCAAGATATCCATTGCATAAAGCCGCCTATATTGGAGACGCACAACTTATACAGTTTGTTTAAGTATAAATATTTGACAATAGGCGTGAATCGGCTTCCGTAACTCATAAAGGAAAGCTAACTGGATTTGCTGGCCAAATCACATAAGCCATTCGATGCAGAATTTCACGCTGATCATGATTTGGCTTTTCTTTTTTGCTATAGAGCACTCTATCACTCTATCAAGAGCACTCTGTCAAGCGTTATACGCGTTTAAAGTTTTGTAAGGAGTTTTAAAAATCAAACCGCGATGCTAAAACCCTGTCTTTTGCGAGCCCAGTAGTTACAGCGATGGGCAAGTGAGCTAGGACAGTAGTGAGCTAGGAGCTAGGACTGGCAGTGAGCTAGGACAGTAGTGAGCTAGGACAGTAGTGAGCTAGGAGCTAGGACTGGCAGTGAGCTAGGACAGTAGTGAGCTAGGAGCTAGGACTGGCAGTGAGCTAGGACAGTAGTGAGCTAGGAGCTAGGACTGGCAGTGAGCTAGGACAGTAGTGAGCTAGGACAGTAGTGAGCTAGGAGCTAGGACTGGCAGTGAGCTAGGACGGTAGTGAGCTAGGAGCTAGGACTGGCAGTGAGCTAGGATTGGTAGTAAGCTAGGAGCTAGGACTGGCAGTGAGCTAGGATTGGTAGTAAGCTAGGAGCTAGGACTGGCAGTGAGCTAGGATTGGTAGTAAGCTAGGAGCTAGGACTGGCAGTGAGCTAGGATTGGTAGTAAGCTAGGAGCTAGGACTGGCAGTGAGCTAGGACTGGTAGTGAGCTAGGACAGTAGTGAGCTAGGAGCTAGGACTGGCAGTGAGCTAGGACTGGTAGTGAGCTAGGACAGTAGTGAGCTAGGAGCTAGGACTGGCAGTGAGCTAGGACAGTAGTGAGCTAGGAGCTAGGACTGGCAGTGAGCTAGGACTGGTAGTGAGCTAGGACAGTAGTGAGCTAGGAGCTAGGACTGGTAGTGAGCTAGGATTGGTAGTAAGCTAGGACGCAAGTCGAGGGCGAGGGTTTCTGGTTTGAGTCCAGTGGCTTTTTGTATTCTTTCAAGTTTTCTTGGAAAAAATCAAACCGCGACATTAAAGCCCTGTTTTCCGCGGGTCCCTTGTTGCATGGGTGGCCTGGTGGTAGTGGGTTGGGACGCCAGGCAAGGCGTCGAAGTTCGAGTCCGGTAGCTGAGTGTATTTTTTCTTTTTTTAGGTTTTAATGCCTAGTCTGCTATAGTAAGCCTTTACCGTAGCCAAAAAGTTTACTGTAACTTAGAAAACCCAAGTGCCTAGCAGATCTAGATGGGTCTAGATGGGTTACGGTAACTTGAGTTTTACAATTTAAGCACAAATAATGTAGCGACGCGACTAGACGCAGAAATTACTGCTAAGAATCTGTTAGGGATTACGGTAGCCAATGCTATTCTCATAGATTACGGTAGCATTCCCAATCCCAGCAATTCCCATTTAGAAACCTTCTTCAACGAGGTCAAGATCCGAATGAGTCGGATCGTGACTCGTGGACTCCACTCCATTACGCGGCTTTCTACGGTCGACTGGACGCGATTCGGGCTTTGTTGCAAGGAGCTGATATTGAGGTAGTGAGCTTTTGCATTTTTCCAACTGTACTATCAATATCTAAATTGCACTCGATCTATTTATATTCATTTTCAGGTAAACGCCCGGAACAAGGGCGGCGCAACAGCGCTTCACCTGGCGGCTCTGAACGCGCACGCCTTCGCTGTCGAGTTGATGCTCAGTCATCCATCGATTGATATTGTAAGTTCAAAATCTAGAAAATTGCTAGCTCATTGGTCGGCCAGCCTTACTAGGGAACATCGCCAGGTCCGCCAGTGTCCTTTTAGAAAGCCAACCATCTTATAGAATCGACTGCGCTGATTCTGAATCCGTTTTCAGCTTTTGCCCTCGAGGCCTGTAGCGCGAGATATCTGGGTTACAAGTTTTAGGCAATGGAATCAAGGCAGAGAAAAGCCGGAGCCAGGGGCTTGATTCAGTATTGCTCTGAGCTAAGCCTGACATAGCCCTACTACTGGCTTATTCTAGGCTGCCCAGAGTCAGTCCAGGCTGCCCAGAGTCAGTCCAGGCTGCCCAGAGCCAGTCCAGACTGCCCAGAGTCAGTCCAGGCTGCCCAGAGTCAGTCCAGGCTGCCCAGAGTCAGTCCAGACGGCCCAGAGTCAGTCCAGGCTGCCCAGAGTCAGTCCAGACTGCCCAGAGTCAGTCCAGGCTGCCCAGAGTCAGTCCAGGCCTCACATGGTCATCCAAGCAAGGTAACCCAAACAAGGTCAAGCGCCAAAATATCCGAAAGTAGCAAGCTAGGGTTCCCAGTGCTGGCATTTTGCTTTTTTTGGCTTCTATTAGACTCTAGAACTCTAGAACAATTATAGAACAACAATGACATCCAGATTCACCGAAACTTCGATAAAGTCTATCACATGCGATTCAATTACCCAATTTTTCTGACCCGGAAAAATCTTCTCAAAAACCGACTTTTGAAAAATCGCATCATTGCCTTGAGAATAATAATTCTTTGTAAAAAGTGCCCTCCAGGATGATTGTTTCTCATTTCTAGAGTGAATTTTTCTAGAGTTTATCTACAATTTTCTAGAGTTTATCTACAAACTCTGCCCTTATTAGCTCAAAAATTCACTTTTCAGAATATCATCAATCGAAACGGTCAACGGGCGGCTGATCTCTGCCGGGACGTTCACCGAAAAGAGTGGCAAGATGTGGCCAAGTTGTTGGATCGGGGGATAAGGCCAAAGAAACAGCAAGTGAGTTGAAGTTTTGAAATATTTAAAACAAAGAAAACAAAGAAACCATCGTTTAAAGTAGGACACGAAGTAGTACAATTAGTAGTACAATTTTCCATTTCTAGGTAGACTTTGTCGATCTTTCAAATGTGATGGTCGAGCTGGTCTCCGGGAATGATACGACAGCTGAAGAGGTCACAGAAAGTAATAGGGATTCTAAAGCGTGACTACCGTAACCCGGCTACCATGGCTAGCTGCTATGGCTAGCTGCCATGGCTAGCTACCGTAGCTAGCTACCGTAGCTAGTTCTAGTCAGCTACTGCAACCCGATTAGCTACCATAACTAAGCCTAAATACTGTAAGCTTGTAATATTTGTACGTGCTTCCTGTACGTGCTTCCTATACGTGCTTCCTATACGTGCTTCCTGTTCGTGCTTCCTGTACGTGCTTCCTGTACGTGCTTCCTGTACGTGCTTCCTGTACGTGCTTCCTATACGTGCTTCCTGTACGTGCTTCCTGTACGTGCTTCCTGTACGTGCTTCCTGTACGTGCTTCCTGTACGTGCTTCCTGTACGTGCTTCTTGTACGTGCTTCCTGTACGTGCTTCCTGTACGTGCTTCCTATACGTGCTTCCTGTACGTGCTTCCTGTACGTGCTTCCTGTACGTGCTTCCTGTACGTGCTTCCTGTACGTGCTTCCTGTACGTGCTTCCTATACGTGCTTCCTGTTCGTGCTTCCTATACGTGCTTCCTATACGTGCTTCCTATACGTGCTTCCTGTACGTGCTATTTGTACGTGCTATTTGTACGTGCTATTTGTACGTACACTTACACGTACACGTACATTTCCTACTTCTAACAAGGCGATGCCACAAAATGGTCGTAGCAGATTTTGATGTCGTTGAAATGCAAACGTCTATTGGACACGGGGAATCCGATGCTGTATTCAGCTTTTGCCCATATTCAAAACCACGCATGAAAAACGTGTCAAAAGTTTGGGAAGTCGCGAACTTTGAAAATCGTGCCTCGGACTTATAAAGGCTTTTTTCCGACCCTCGAACTGTGGCTAGATGGCGTAGTGGTAAGTGTGCACGTACCCGATCTTCTTATCGCTTTTTGGCCGCTGGTTCGGATCCACTCCGGGGAAAACTTTTGTTTTCTTTTGCAAAATTAGCGAAAATCATTTGAAGTGCTTAAAACAAGAAGAAATAAGTCAAAAACAGGCTCTGAAAATATCACCAAGCGAATCAGCGTACCCGAAAACTCTAGGAAAGCTTTTTGGCAACATGCCAGAGGCTTTTTAGAAGCCCAACTGAGCCTAAGCCTGAGCCCCACCCCAACCTGTACAGCCCATTTGCAATCTTTACGACTACAACAAGTTGGGTTACTGTAAAATTGGTTAACTAAGCGATAAGTTAACTAAGCGGTTAACTAAGCGAAAGTTACGGTAATCGGATCATGTTTTAAGATTTCATTCAAGTCCAATAAAAGTTTACAACTCAATTCCAGATTCTTATTCGGATCTTCAAAGAGCTTTCCTTTGATGATTCCTGTCAACCACTTTTCGCCTTGTGGATTGTGTCGGATCGACTTTGTAAGTTGAAAATTGAATTGAAATCATCGGAAATTCGATTCAATCATGCAAATTCAATTCAAATCCTTGAAAATACAATTGAAATCATTGAAATTGAACTGAAATCATTGAAAATTGAATTGAAATCATTCAAATTCAATTGAAACCATTCAAATTCAATTGAAACCATTCAAATTGAATTGAAATCATTGAAATTGAATTGAAATCCTTGAAATTGAACTGAAATCATTGAAATTCATCAATTGAAATCATTGAAAATTGAATTGAAATCATTCAAATTGAATTGAAATCATTCAAATTCAATTCAAATCCTTGAAAATTAAACTGAAATCATTCAAATTCAATTGAAACCATTGAAAATTCAATTGAAATCATTGAATATTCAATTGAAATCATTCAAATTCAATTGAAATCATTCAAATTCAATTGAAATCATTCAAATTGAATTGAAACCATTCAAATTCAATTGAAATCATTCAAATTGAATTGAAATCATTCAAATTCAATTGAAATCATTCAAATTCAATTGAAATCATTCAAATTCAATTGAAATCATTCAAATTCAATTGAAATCATTCAAATTCAATTGAAATCATTCAAATTCAATTCAAACCATTGAAATTGAATTGAAATCATTGAAATTGAATTGAAATCATTCAAATTCAATTGAAACCATTCAAATTCAATTGAAACCATTCAAATTCAATTGAAATCATTGAAATTGAATTGAAATCATTCAAATTCAATTGAAACCATTCAAATTCAATTGAAACCATTCAAATTCAATTGAAATCATTCAAATTCAATTGAAATCATCGAAAATGAAAAACTTTCGTTCAGCTTTACAACTTCGAAACGATCACAAAGTGATGCACCATTTAGCGCCAAAGAAATGGAATATGAAAGTGAGTGTTTTTTTAGGGGAAAATTGGGTTTTAAAGCTTGTCAGGATTTTAAAGCTTGTAAGGTTTTTAAAGCTTTTAAAGTTTATCAGTTTTTTAAAGCTTGTCAGGCTTTTAAAGCTTGTCAGGCTTTTAAAGCTTGTCATCAGGCTTTTAAAGCTTGTCAGTTTTTTAAAGCTTTTAAAGCTTTAATTCATAAAAACTTTTCCGGTTGAGCGTTGGGGAACAGCGATCGAGAACAGCAGCACGAGAACGGATAAACCGAGATTGATGATGAAAAGGAATGCGAAATGCCCCTTGGATACGGAGAGAAAGGTAGATTCGATAAATTGGTTTTTCTGTGTAAACAAACCCGTTCTAGCGTAGTGTATTGGAGATTTTCAGGTGAAAATGAACGATCGCGTGGTGACCTTACTTTACGAAGAGGCCCGTCAACTCTTTTTAAAGGGTTTCTATCCGTGCAATGAGAAAGATGCGGCAAAACTCGCCGCTTACTCGATAGCGATCATTTATGGATCAAATCATCGGATAAGGTGCGAATAAAAATGAGTTTATTGAATAAAAACGAGTTTATTGAATAAAAGCTCGTATTTTGTGTGAGGATTTCGTTTCTCCTAAGCTTCTGCTAGCTGACAAAAGCTTCTGCTAGCTGACAAAAGCTTCTGCTAGCTGGCAAGCTTCTGCTAGTAAACGCAAGCTGGCAAGCTTAGGTGCTATTTTCAGGGTTACTGTGATTAAAGGATTACGCTATTTATCAAGTGATTACCGTAGCTGGTTACTAAAAAAATTATCCAAGGATTATTGTAAAAAGTTTGTAAACCTTTTTTTTAAAGTACAAAGTATGGATTTGGATCGGATGCAATTATTTTAGTGAACCAAATCTAAAAGTGGCACTGCCAGCGCATCGAATCCGTGGCGATCCGAAGAAAGCTTTGGCGAAGATTACAAAGGAATACAATGATCCGGTGAGTTGAAGAATTTGCATAAGATATTCAGTTAACTAGTTTTTTTTTTGAGAAAATCTTAATGGAAAGCTTAATGGAAAGCCGGAAATCTTAAAGAAAGCCGGAAATCTTAATGGAAAGCTTAATGGAAAGCCGGAAATCCTAAAGGAAAGCTAATGGAAAGCCGGAAATCTTAAAGGAAAGCCGGAGATCCTAAAGGAAAGCCGGAAATATTAATGGAAAGCCGGAAATCTTAAAGGAAAGCCGGAGATCCTAAAGGAAAGCCGGAAATCTTAAAGGAAAGCTTAATGGAAGGCCGGAAATCTTAAAGGAAAGCCGGAAATCTTAAAGGAAAGCCGGAAATCTTAATGGAAAGCCGGAAATCTTAAAGGAAAGCTTAATGGAAAGCCGGAAATCTTAAAGGAAAGCCGGAGATCCTAAAGGAAAGCCGGAAATATTAATGGAAAGCCGGAAATCTTAAAGGAAAGCCGGAGATCCTAAAGGAAAGCCGGAAATCTTAAAGGAAAGCTTAATGGAAGGCCGGAAATCTTAAAGGAAAGCCGGAAATCTTAAAGGAAAGCCGGAAATCTTAATGGAAAGCCGGAAATCTTAAAGGAAAGCTTAATGGAAAGCCGGAAATCTTAAAGGAAAGCCGGAAATCTTAATGGAAAGCCGGAAATCTTAAAGGAAAGCCGGAAATCTTAATGGAAAGCCGGAAATCTTAAAGGAAAGCCGGAGATCCTAAAGGAAAGCCGGAAATCTTAAAGGAAAGCTTAATGGAAAGCCGGAAATCTTAAAAGAAAAGCCGGAAATCCTAAAGGAAATCATGAAATCTTAATGAACAACAGGAAATCTCTTTTAGCAACTACGAAAAGCTCACATTTTACTTCTTCAACAACTTTTTCTCGATCTTTGCCGAACTTTTGGACCTTATGGAGCTCACTTTTTCGATGCTCAGCTTTACATTATCAAGGTGAGATGAAAAAAAATGTTATTTTAGATAATTAATTAGTAAATATTACTAACTATTATCACAAATTTCTCTAATATTCAGCCATTCCAATCGATTGTCCCGGTGAGAGTTGGAGTGAACGATGATGGACTACATATTATCAATGATGAGACGAAATCGTTGATGGGAAGATACTCGTTACAGGTACAGGACGTTACAACGATAAGCTACCGTATTACGGTAGTTTACAGCTAGGATTACGGTAGTTTACAGCTAGGATTACGGTAGAGCACGGTTTAGCAAACAGGTTAACACACTGCGTCACTCAATGCTGAGTTTCTCGTGAATCGCTGAGCCAAATGAGCTCAAAATTTGTGAAAGCATGTAATTTTTGGTCCTCTTTCCGAATCCAACATTAGTTTTATTAGAAAGTTGTATAATTTTTTGTAAAAAGCGGAAAAACTGGGTGTTACCTCGGCTTCCATACCGGGTATTACCTCGGCTTCCATGGCCGAGTGGTCTAAGGCGCGTGTGGCTAGTCTGAGGCTTCGATGATCTTTAAGCTGTTCTTTAAGCTGATCAGCTGATCTTTAAGCTGATCTTTCAGTTGGTTGTTGGTTCGATTCCCGCGAGCGAAAACGTTTCTGTAACTGTAACTTAAGAATTACTGTAACTGCTATTAGAGATGATTTTAGGAGACTTTACTCGAGAATTATCGTGGTTTTACTGTAGCAAAAGTTACTGTATTACTGTAGCAAAGATTACTGTTTTACTGTTTGCTTACTTATCAATTTCAGAGTATCCGCTGGGAACCACCCGGGGAAACTCGTCCCTACATCGATGTCTCTGTGCCGCGAGTGGCCGATTTTCGAATCACCACCAAACAAGTACGTTTAACAAACAAACAAACAAACAAACAAACAAACAAACAAACAAACAAACAAACAAACAAACAAACAAACAAACAAACAAACAAACAAACAACTGAGACTGAGATACTGGGCTCTTAGCCACCCGGTCAGTCCTAGCTACCCGGTCAGGGCTGCACGAAACCCAGCCGTCGCCAATGTGTTAAAAGGGAAAATTTTGTGAAGCTATCTATTCAAATTCATTCACTTTTTGTCTGTTTCTTTGCGAATTCACAAAGGATATCGAAAGATAGAAAAAGTGGATAGATTTAGATAAAAATAGAGACAAGATTACGATAAAAGGAGACAGGGGAAACGGGTTTAGAAAAGCGGTTACTGGCGAGAATTCTGAGGGAAAAGACTGTTAATAAATTAAGTTCTAAAGTACTTTCATTACAAGTTTCAGTTACAGTAAAGTTGTCGAATTGGTACACTAAATGGTTTAGAGTACTTGAATGGTTTAGAGTACTTGAATGGTTTAGAGTACGGAATGGTTTAGAGTACTTGAATGGTTTAGAGTACTTGAATGGTTTAGAGTAAGGAATGGTTTAGAGTACTTGAATGGTTTAGAGTAAGGAATGGTTTAGAGTACTTGAATGGTTTAGAGTAAGGAATGGTTTAGAGTACTTGAATGGTTTAGAGTAAGGAATGGTTTAGAGTACTTGAATGGTTTAGAGTAAGGAATGGTTTAGAGTACTTGAATGGTTTAGAGTACTTGAATGGTTTAGAGTACTTGAATGGATTAGAGTACTTGAATGGTTTAGAGTACTTGAATGGATTAGAGTACTTGAATGGTTTAGAGTACTTGAATGGTTTAGAGTACTTGAATGGTTTAGAGTACTTGAATGGTTTAGAGTACTTGAATGGTTTAGAGTACTTGAATGGTTTAGAGTACTTGAATGGTTTAGAGTACGGAATGGTTTAGAGTACTTGAATGGTTTAGAGTACTTGAATGGTTTAGAGTACGGAATGGTTTAGAGTACTTGAATGGTTTAGAGTACTTGAATGGTTTAGAGTACGGAATGGTTTAGAGTACTTGAATGGTTTAGAGTACTTGAATGGTTTAGAGTACTTGAATGGTTTAGAGTACGGAATGGTTTAGAGTACTTGAATGGTTTAGAGTACTTGAATGGTTTAGAGTACGGAATGGTTTAGAGTACTTGAATGGTTTAGAGTACTTGAATGGTTTAGAGTACGGAATGGTTTAGAGTACTTGAATGGTTTAGAGTACGGAATGGTTTAGAGTACTTGAATGGTTTAGAGTACTTGAATGGTTTAGAGTACTTGAATGGTTTAGAGTACGGAATGGTTTAGAGTACTTGAATGGTTTAGAGTACTTGAATGGTTTAGAGTACGGAATGGTTTAGAGTACTTGAATGGTTTAGAGTACGGAATGGTTTAGAGTACTTGAATGGTTTAGAGTACTTGAATGGTTTAGAGTACGGAATGGTTTAGAGTACTTGAATGGTTTAGAGTACTTGAATGGTTTAGAGTACTTGAATGGTTTAGAGTACTTGAATGGTTTAGAGTACTTGAATGGTTTAGAGTACGGAATGGTTTAGAGTACTTGAATGGTTTTAGAGTACTTGAATGGTTTAGAGTACTTGAATGGTTTAGAGTACGGAATGGTTTAGGAGTACTTGAATGGTTTAGAGTACTTGAATGGTTTAGAGTACGGAATGGTTTAGAGTACTTGAATGGTTTAGAGTACTTGAATGGTTTAGAGTACGGAATGGTTTAGAGTACTTGAATGGTTTAGAGTACTTGAATGGTTTAGAGTACGGAATGGTTTAGAGTACTTGAATGGTTTAGAGTACTTGAATGGTTTAGAGTACGGAATGGTTTAGAGTACTTGAATGGTTTAGAGTACGGAATGGTTTAGAGTACTTGAATGGTTTAGAGTACTTGAATGGTTTAGAGTACTTGAATGGTTTAGAGTACGGAATGGTTTAGAGTACTTGAATGGTTTAGAGTACTTGAATGGTTTAGAGTACGGAATGGTTTAGAGTACTTGAATGGTTTAGAGTACGGAATGGTTTAGAGTACTTGAATGGTTTAGAGTACTTGAATGGTTTAGAGTACGGAATGGTTTAGAGTACTTGAATGGTTTAGAGTACTTGAATGGTTTAGAGTACGGAATGGTTTAGAGTACTTGAATGGTTTAGAGTACGGAATGGTTTAGAGTACTTGAATGGTTTAGAGTACTTGAATGGTTTAGAGTACGGAATGGTTTAGAGTACTTGAATGGTTTAGAGTACTTGAATGGTTTAGAGTACGGAATGGTTTAGAGTACTTGAATGGTTTAGAGTACTTGAATGGTTTAGAGTACGGAATGGTTTAGAGTACTTGAATGGTTTAGAGTACTTGAATGGTTTAGAGTACGGAATGGTTTAGAGTACTTGAATGGTTTAGAGTACTTGAATGGTTTAGAGTATTTGAATGGTTTAGAGTACTTGAATGGATTAGAGTAAGGAATGGTTTAGAGTACGGAATGGTTTAGAGTACTTGAATGGTTTAGAGTACGGAATGGTTTAGAGTACTTGAATGGTTTAGAGTACTTGAATGGTTTAGAGTACTTGAATGGTTTAGAGTACGGAATGGTTTAGAGTACTTGAATGGTTTAGAGTACTTGAATGGTTTAGAGTATTTGAATGGTTTAGAGTACTTGAATGGATTAGAGTAAGGAATGGTTTAGAGTACGGAATGGTTTAGAGTACTTGAATGGATTAGAGTACGGAATGGTTTAGAGTACTTGAATGGATTAGAGTAAGGAATGGTTTAGAGTACTTGAATGGTCTAGAGTACTTGAATGACTATTTATTTTTGCCGTTTTTTCCCTTTTTTGACCCTTTTTGAGCACTTTCAGATGCCCGAAAAGCCTTAAATTTCAACGAATTTCCACAAACTAAAAGCTTATTCCCACTAAATCGAATACGGAGAATCTTTTTGCTGAACATTATCATGCTCTAAAACGCCTCAGGAAAAAGTTGTAAAACTATACTTTTATTTTCATGCATTTTTAAGTGCCTCAAAGTTTTTTGCAGAAAACTCGAAAACTGTTTAATAGATGTATATTGAACTATATTTTACTTTACTTTTGAAAGTAAGTTCAAATAATGCACGAGAGAGAAGACACGAAATAAATCCCTCGGTTCTATTTAATTGTCCGCCACTGTAGATCTTTACCTAGATCAGTTATCTCTAAAGATATCAATGTTATCGTTAATCCTTAAACATCTCAATCTTATCCTTAAACATCTCAATCTTATCCCTAATCCTTTCCAGGCTCATCACATTCACATGTTGCTATCGAATCTCTGCGGAAAATATTCAAAAGGTACCCCATTGTCGAGTGCCTCGTTATCAAAATGATATTCAATTGTTAATAAATTCTCTTTTATTGTCAAAATTTACATTTAAATACAAAAGAAATGGTTGATTTGTCCGTCTGGTTGTCCGTCTGATTGACTGTCTTTTATGGCTGTTTACTTGGAGCAAAGCCGAGTCGTTGACGACCATAATCAAACACGTGACAGTACTGAAAATGGGGGAAATTGATGGCAAAAGCTAACATCTATACATAACATCTACCGTATTCTCTCTAAAAGTAGAGCGTTGCCTAATTGCCTAATTGCACAGAGCGTTGCCTAATTGCCTAATTGCACAGAGCGTTGCCTAATTGCCTAAATTGCTGGAAATCTCGAGAACCGCTTATCAGAACCTATCGAAACGCTTATCAGAATCTAGCTGACGATGTGGGGTCGGGGAAATGTAGCTAACGATGAGATCTAGTGGAGGATTAGAGGTGTTGACCTTCTGCAAAAGCTTGGGAAGCTTGGGAAGCGTAAAATCGTCATCAACTCAACAGAGTGCACTACTATTAGAGAGAATACGGTATTTATTAAAGCATAGCAATATTAAAGCATAGCAATTAGCATAAAGCATAGCAATATCTAGCCCAATCTCTTAAACAATCTCTCTTAATAATAATATAGCTGAGATTCGGGGCTATCGTTTGATACTTAAGCGCACACTGTAGCTTAAAACAGCGCTGAGAACGAGGCGCTTCGAGTGACGACTACGTGACGCTCCGGCCGTCATATCTAATATAGTAACTTTAAACAATTACCTGTCTAATAAATGGATCACCGAGAATCCATTGTGGCGGAAGCATTAATGATTGGAATGGGAATAAAGCCAACCAACATTGACCTTTCTTCTCGCCCGGCACGATCATATTATTTCTGAAATTGTTTTCAATAAAGGTGTTGAAGGTACTAGGGTATTAAAGGGACTGCTTAATTGAAGGTACTGCTTAACTATTGTAACTATTAGCTAACCAACAGCTCTATTAGCTAACCTACTAGCTGTATTAGCTAATCAACTAGCTCTATTAGCTAATCAACTAGCTCTATTAGCTAATCAACTAGCTCTACTAGCTCTATTAGCTAATCAACTAGCTCTACTAGCTAACCAACTAGCTCTATTAGCTAATCAACTAGCTCTACTAGCTCTATTAGCTAACCAACTAGCTCCATTAGCTAACCAACTAGCTCTATTAGCTAATCAACTAGCTCTACTAGCTCTATTAGCTAACCAACTAGCTCCATTAGCTAACCAACTAGCTCTATTAGCTAACCTATTGTAGCCAAGAAGTAGATAGAACAACTAGATAGAACAACTAGTACAAATTGTACATAATACCGTCATTATTCTAATAAAAGCATCCCTCCGTACTTCGTAAATTAAACCGTAAATCTCTTTTAAAAGTTCTATTTTCTAAGCGCTCATATTTTCTAAGCGCTCATATTTTCTTAAGACGTATGTTTAGTGTCAAAATATAGCTGAGATTCGGGGCTATCGTTTGATACTCAAGCGCACACTGTAGCTTAAAACAGCGCTGAGAACGAGGCGCTTAAAGTGACGACTACGTGACGCTTCGGCCGTCATTATAGGCGGTGCTCTTAGAGCTTTTATTTAGTTTTTAATAGAAGAAAAAAGCTTTTATTTAGTTTTTAATAGAATAAAAAAGCTTTTATTTAGCTTTTAATAGTCCTATTTTTGTTTTAGCCAACCAATCAGGCTAAAAATTTGAATATAAATGCAAAAAAGTTGTAAAAATGCTATAAAAATGAAATGATAACATACTTTAAATAATCTGAGAAATTTTCAACTTAATCTTTCTTCATATAAAGCCTAACACATACTATTGCCCACCCTGTACTGTAGTTAGTACAGTAAGTTAGTGTACTATAGTTACCCTGTACTATAGTTAGTACAACTTAAACACAAGAATGTTGTGAAATCAATTCGAATCTTACCGTAGAAGCAATGGATTCTTTAAGCTGTGCTTTAAGCTGGACTTTAAGCTGATCTGCAAGCTGAACTTTTAGCTGATCAGCTGATCTTTAAGCTGATCAGCTTGTTTTTGCCCTGTGACTTCCAGGATGCCCAAAAAGCTTCAAATAAACTTAGAAAGTGGCGTTTACAGATCTTTGAGAGCTCAAAGTCCATAGCGTCAGACTCAGTTTGCTAGATCGCAAACGTTTGCGTCAAAAACAAGCTAGTTATGCCTTGTGACCTCCAGAATGCCCAAAAAACTTCAAATAAACCCAGAAAGTGGCGTTTACAGATCTTTGAGAGCTCAAAGTCCATAGCGTCAGACTCAGTTTGCTAGATCGCAAACGTTTGCGTCAAAAACAAGCTAGTTATGCCTTGTGACCTCCAGAATGCCCAAAAAACTTCAAATAAACCCAGAAAGTGGCGTTTACAGATCTTTGAGAGCTCAAAGTCCATAGAGTCAGACTCAGTTTGCTAGATCGCAAGGGTTTGCGTTAAAAAACAAGCTAGTTATGCCCTGTGACTTCCAGGATGCCCAAAAAGCTTCAAATAAACTTAGAAAGTGGCGTTTACAGATCTTTGAGAGCTCAAAGTCCATAGAGTCAGACTCAGTTTGCTAGATCGCAAACGTTTGCGTCAAAAACAAGCTAGTTATGCCTTGTGACCTCCAGAATGCCCAAAAACTCGAAATAGAACCAGCGGGTGCCCGTTTACAGAACTTAGAGCGCTCAAAGTCCATAGAGCCTGATCTTTAAGCTGATCAGCTGACCTTAAGCTGATCTTTCAGCTAATCCCATGTATTGGTTATTTCATTTAACAATGGCTAAACTCTATTTGAGATTTGTTTGAATGTGCTCACTTCTGGATGTTGTAAGTCTGGTCAGCGATGGTTACGGCAAATGGCCCAATGTTTGCGTTGCAATCGATTCGGTAGACCTGGAAATGAGTTGAAACTAGGGCAAATCAAAAACTTTCGTACTGGCTTAGACTTTAAAAGATGCGCAAAAAAATTCCCTTTCAAATGGTATTTTAAACTCCCAGAATCATCTACTAATTTTTGAGAAAGGGACTAAAAACGGAAAAATTAGAGAGGAGGAAAAACTCGAAAACTATACTATCCAGTGAAGAAGTAGCTGATGTATATAACTTTATAGTAAACCAGTCTTGTACTAGAATAGCCTGTACTTTCTTGCCTTGTACTGGGGACTTCTAGTCCGTACAAAGACAGTACGAAGCAGTACTCGCACTTTACAATGCAAAGTACTGTACAATAATCAGTCTAGTTGCACTCTGAGTACAGTTAGAATACTCGCTACGAGTCGAGTAAAGATTCCACCTCATTCTGATCATCCCATTGAGCTCCATATCCGGCGGCGATCTTATCCGTGTCATATTGGGGTCCTCCAATGAATGAGGTGCCAGTGTCTGAAAAAAACTGTTCTCTATTTCATCTTTAGCTACAGTATGCTACAGTATCCGTTCTCTATTTCATGCAATAGCTACAGTATACTACGTCCCCTATTTCATGTCCTAGCCACAGTATGCTACAGCTACAGCTACAGTATGCTACAGCTACAGTATACTACGTCCTCTATTTCATGTCCTAGCCACAGTATGCTACAGCTACAGCTACAGTATGCTACAGCTACAGCTACAGTATGCTACAGCTACAGCTACAGCATGCTACAGCTACAGCATGCTACAGCCACAGCTACAGTATGCTACAGCTACAGCTACAGTATGCTACAGCTACAGCATGCTACAGCCACAGCTACAGCATGCTACAGCCACAGCTACAGTATGCTACAGCTACAGCTACAGTATGCTACAGCTACAGCTACAGCTACAGTATGCTACAGCTACAGCTACAGTATGCTACAGATACAGCTACAGCTACAGTATGCTACAGCTACAGCATGCTACAGCCACAGCTACAGTATGCTACAGCTACAGCTACAGCTACAGTATGCTACAGCTACAACTACAGCTACAGTATCCTACAGCTACAGTATCCTACAGCTACAGCTACAGTATGCTACAATAACCGTTCTCTATTTCATCTCAGCTACTGGACTGTTGTACCCAAAATACAATCAACATTCACCGCAAAAATATAAATATACCAGTGTGCCAGAAAGTGTGCGCTTACACCGTGAAGTACAAAGTCTCAAAGCTCTCACCAGAAATCGCTTGATAGAAGTTGGCTTGCGTGTCGAAACCGCCGGCGGAGATGTGCCCAATCTTGTATTGCCAATAAGTGGCATGTGTGAGTGGCTGAAAGGAAAACGGTAAACTTGTACTTGGTAAACTTGTACAATCATTCTTTGTTTGTTTCTTTGTTTCGAAAAATCTCTGAGCAATGCTCATTCCCAGCTCGAAAAGCCTCGACCTTTGCCCATTTCTTTTTTCATTTCCCCTTTTTCTGTTACCTGATAAGCGATGAGGCTTCCACAATTTTGCGTATCAATTCCTCCGTACGTGTACACACCGCCATAAACGTTTTCTGCAAAAAATGGCATAGAATTGAGTGCATTCTAGACTTACAAGGCGAATATGGGCACTTTAAAAAACTCAGCTACAGTAACCCAAACTCAAAGTTCTCGTTTTCAGTAAACCCAAGTAGTTTGTAAAGGCTTAGGTTTAGGCCTAAGGCTTAGGCTTAGGCTTAGGCTAAGGCTAAGGCTTAGGCTAAGGCTTAGGCTAAGGCTTAGGCTTAGGCTAAGGCTTAGGCTAAGGCTTAGGCTAAGGCTAAGGCTTAGGCTAAGGCTAAGGCTTAGGCTAAGGCTTAGGCTTAGGCTAAGGCTTAGGCTAAGGCTTAGGCTAAGGCTTAGGCTTAGGCTTAGGCTTAGGCTAAGGCTAAGGCTTAGGCTAAGGCTCAGGCTTAGGCTTAGGCTCAGGCTCAGGCTCAGGCTCAGGCTTAGGCTTAGGCTTAGGTTACCGTAACGTCAACAAGCTTTAAAATATGAAATACAAAGATGCATGAAGGTCAAAGATATGTAGAGATATTCTCTGATATTTGTAGAGATTTAGGCCTGTTTACCGTAGTTTTTGGCAGGCTTTAGAGTGGATTTGTAAAAGAAACCAAAAGAAAAGAAAAGAAAAGGCAAAAGAAGAACCGACCAATTTTTTTTTGGTTAGGAGTCTATTTTAAAGCATCCCCAACCTAGTGAGCTTTCGAAAAAGTTCGAAAATAGTTCTAGAAAGAAGTTTTAAAGCCCTTGAAGGGGAATCCAGCTTTAGTTCACTTGGAAGCGATATAAGTTTAAAAGTAGAACATCTGATAGTGATCTGAGAGTGATCTGATAGCTGCTGGTGATCTGATAGTGATCTGATAATGATCTGAGCGTGATCTGAGAGTGATCTGATAGCTGCTAGTGGATAACGATAATAGATAATCTAAAAACGATAATGGATAATCTAAAAACGGGATAATAATATAATATCGTTCTCATTCGCTATAATAATATAATATCATTCGCCTACCTCCATCAAACATGTGCATGAGGTAAACGGTGAAAATCGGTTGCTCGAGGATTCCTTGGTTGATTGCATTGACTAATGGGGGCTGAATTGGATTAAAATCTATCAGCTAAAGAAATTATTATAGAAAACGACGTTTTTCTAATCTAAATAGGCTCTAAGCTAGCTATGTTCTAATCTAAATATGCTCTAATCTAGCTATGTTCTAATCTAACTATGTTCTATGCTAACTATGCTCTAATCAAACTATGTTCTAATCAAACTATGTTTTCCCAGCTTTTATAAATCCTTACAATGACTTCATCGACGGCGATTGCGTTGAAAGCCAAGCCGAGAATTCCGTCGATTGGATCACCAGCAAAAAAGTCAGCAATCTAAAAAAATGTTTTATATAGATTTAGCTATGCTTTAGATCTATTTAAATAATATATATCTAGAGACATTCTTTCTTTAAATCTTACATCAAGTGCTTGTCCAAAAGTGGTGACCGGGACGACGAGTTGCTTGGTGTTCGCTTCACCGAATCTAAAAGAGATTCACAATTTTAGCCATTTACTCATTTACTTACCTATTTACTCATTTACTTACCTATTTACTCATTTACCTACCTATTTACTCATTTACCTACCTATTTACTCATTCACCTACCTATTTACTCATTCACCTACCTATTTACTCATTTACCTACCTATTTACTCATTCACCTACCTATTTACTCATTTACCTACCTATTTACTCATTCACCTACCTATTTACTCATTTACCTACCTATTTACTCATTTACCTACCTATTTACTCATTTACCTACCTATTTACTCATTCACCTACCTATTTATTCCTTTACTTACCTATTTACTCGTTTACTTACATATCTAGCTATTTACTGATTAGGTTTAAACGATTCAAATTTTCACCGCAGAGTATCGATACCCAAAAATCCCTCAGCATCTCCCGTTCCATATTGAATTTTCCACGAGCGACCATTTGCCTAAACTCATAGTACTACAGGGTGGCTGAAATTTGAAAATTACGTGCGCCCAGCATTTGGCATAGTTTTAAACAATATATAAAGTATTTGTGTCAGCTTTGCAGCTCATCTTTTTGTGCTTTTATATTCTTTTTATCGTTGTCATTAAATCTATTAATTAACATTAAATCTATTAATTTTTCGTTAAAAAAGTTGTTTTCTAGGCCATGACAAAGACGTGCGCTAGTCGGAACGCTGTCGCTAATCGCACAGCTGGCGACGAGCGGCATGAAGAATCGCACCGAGGCAATTGTCGATCGCATCGAGGCAATCGTCATCGCATCGAGGCTTGGAGTGGCTTTGAGGACCGTCCAGAAGATCGTAAAGCAATGGAAAGATGAGGGACATGTTCAGTCGAAGCCCGGCAGAGGACGAGAGGACGTTCACACTCAAAAGATCTTCTAGAGGATCTTCTAGAGGAGGATCGAGCGAAAAGACGATTTTAGCTTGAACAAGATGGCAAAACAGCTTCAAATTTCGCGTTTCTCGGTTCGGTTGTATGGTTCGGTTGTTTAGCTCGGTTGTATGGCTCGGTTGTTTAGTTCGGTTGTATGGCTCGGTTGTTTAGTTCGGTTGTATGGCTCGGTTGTTTAGCTCGGTTGTATGGTTCAGTTGTTTAGTTCAGTTGCATAGTTCGGTTGCATAGTTCGGTTGTTTAGTTCAGTTGTTTAGTTCGGTTGTTTAGTTCGGTTGTTTAGTTCGGTTGTTTAGTTCGGTTGTATGGTTCGGTTGTTTAGTTCAGTTGTTTAGTTCAGTTGTTTAGTTCGGTTGTTTAGTTCGGTTGTTTAGTTCAGTTGTTTAGTTCGGTTGTTTAGTTCAGTTGTTTAGTTCGGTTGTTTAGTTAGGTTGTTTAGTTCGGTTGTATGGTTCGGTTGTATGGTTCGGTTGTTTAGCTCGGTTGTATAGTTCGGTTGTTTAGTTCGGTTGTATAGTTCGGATGCATAATTCGGTTGTATGGTTGAAGCGTTTCCATTCATTTTATTCTATTAGATTTCATTTTATTTTTTTTCCAGTTAAATCTCTCTTTTAACTTTGCCTTCTCTTTTAACTTTAAGCCTTTTAACTTAAACTTTCTCTCATTTTAAACCTTATAAGTGCTGGATTTAGTTTGATCGAATTTTCTCTTCCCATCGCAGGCTCCTCGGATTTTTGGCGACCCAGCGGTTCCCTGGAAAAAGGAGCTGATTAGAAAAAGAAAAAGAAAAAGAAAAAGAAAAAGAAAAAGAAAAAGATTAAAGAAAAAGATTAAAGATTAAGCTAAATAGAGCATTTAGCTGGTGATTGATCTCCTCACCCGGCAACAATTCGGATCATCGCAAGCGAGCGAGCAAAGGAAACCGAGTTGAACACAGTGAGCACAATTCACTGGCCCATCACACGATGAGTCGGGCACCCAGAGATTCGATGAACCAGTGTCCAAAACCACCTAGAAGTTTCATGAATAGCTTTTTGTGCTTTCTGTGCTTTTTGTGCTTTCTAAGCTTTCTGTGTAGCTCTCTGTGCTTTCTATGCTTTCTGTGTAGCTCTCTGTAGCTCTCTGTGCTTTCTGGCTTCTGAGCCTCTGTAGCCTCTGGCCTAAGCTCTGTGTAGCCTCTGTAGCTTCTGGCCTAAGCTTTCTGTGTAGCTCTTGTGCCCTGGCCTGCTTCTGTGTAGCTCTCTGTGCTTCTAAGCTTCTGTGTAGCCTCTGTGCTTCTGTGCCTGTGTGTGTGCTTGTGCCTCTGTGCTTTCTAAGCTTTCTGTGTAGCTCTCTGTGCTTTCTGTGCTTTCTGTGTAGCTCTCTGTGCTTTCTGTGTAGCTCTCTGTGCTTTCTGTGCTTTCTGTGTAGCTCTCTGTCGCTCTCTGTGCTTTCTAAGCTTTCTGTGTAGCTCTCTGTGCTTTCTAAGCTTTCAAAATAGATATTCAATTGCTCTTTTATCTATGATCTAAAGATATTAACTTTAGATTATTAATTAACTCACCAAAAACGGTTGTTCGGGTGTTCCCATTGTGATATTTCCAAGGTACTCTTCGTCATCCCAATCGTAAACCTTCAAAAGATAAGATTACTGTAGAAAATAATACTATCTACTACCAATAATAAGACCAATAATACTATCTTTTTTCCCAAATTCCCAAATTCTCCAAATTTGGGGTCAATGTGGCCGCAATTATGGATTCTATTCAGGTAGCAGTTTTGTTTTAGTTGGCTGATCTAAAGATATTCCCCAAATTCCCTCACTTTTTGTGGATAAGTGTCTCGTTGATTCGGTCGCAAAGCTTTGATCGCTCGCTTCTTGGCCAAGTGCTGCTTCCAGGTTCTAAAAGCTTTTGAAATTTCAAATTTCTAGAACTGTAGAAGCGACAGGCTTTTGTACAGGCTTTTGTACAGGCTTTTGTACAGGCTTTTGTACAGGCTTTTGTACAGGCTTTTGTACAGGCTTTTGTACAGGCTTTTGTACAGTGCACTTAAACGCACCCATCTCTCATCATTCGCTTCCTTCTTGACTCGATTTTCACCAATTTGTGCTCATAGACACCGGCGGCTAGCGCCAACGCAGCCAACGAGGAAAACAACAGCAAAAGCAATGGTCTCATTGCCCTAGAAATGAAAAAAGTGATGAAGATCATGAATAGGTGTAAAAGCGATAGGGAAAAAGCTGATTGTGGGAGATTTGTTTGCCCGCCTCCTTTGCCATTGGCAATCGAACTTTGAGCTTAAATATCTTGGTGTTGGACTATCCAATCTCTATGTCCTTGGTATCATTAGATGCGCCAAGTCTTTCTCTGTCGATTGGGACAAAAACTATTTAAATTGGACCACCCAACGCCAAGATATTTGAGCCCAAACTTCGATTGGCAAAAGGGGCGGGGCAAGAAAGACCTTTTATACGCACCATGCCCCCTTTGCTATAGTCAACTTTGAGCTCAAATATCTTGGTGTTGGGTTGGTCAATTTATAAGTGCTTGGTGTCATTAGATGCACCAAGAATTTCTCTATCGATTGGTACAAAAATGATTGAGATTGGACAATCCAACACCGAGAAATTTGAGCTTAAAGTTGGATTGCCAATGGCAAAAGGGACAAGGCGTGTATCAAGTGTCCCATTTCACTTATATCCAGCGTTGTTTTAAACGGATTGCTAACAAAACCCAGGATTGTTTCAACCGGGCCAGTCCAAAGCAAAGTTTATAGTTAACCAGAAGCTGGACATGGCTACTGGGCTTGTCTGGCCACCTTTTCATTCTTTGAGCCAGCCAGAAGCCTGTCTGGACCTGGCCTAGCCTAGCTTACAGTTTCGGGGTTTATTTATACAAAATTAAGTGGATTCTCATAGTTGGCGATACTGTAACTTCTTTCTACAGTATTCCAAAAGAGTATGAAAGTATTCAGTCAGTTAGTAGCCTGAATATCTTTAATACTTGGTTATTAGGATCGTATCTCTTGCTAAGATAAAGAAAAAGAATAGAATGGTTTGCTATAACTTTAGAAACTTTAGAAATTGTGCTGCTAACCTAATAAATTAATAAATTAAACTGAATAGATAATAAACAAAGCTAATAAACAAAGCTAATAACTAAAGCTAATAAACAAAGCTAATAAATAAAGCTAATAAACAAAGCTAATAACTAAAACTAATAAACAAAGCTACAAAAATGTAATTCAAATCTCAAAATTCAAATGTACTAGGCAAAATGTATAGCTTTAAACAAAAAAAGTGTACAAAATAATCAAGCTCTTTATCTGACTATGGGAACCTTGCCCGTTTTGCTTTTTAAATACCGTTTCTGCAGGGTAAACCCCAAAAAAAATGAGATAAGCGGATTTGGGATTGGAAAAAGAATCAAATTCAAATGGAAAAGCAGATAAATTATCAGATTTCGACCAAAAAACGAAAAGGAGAAGCCGCAGTGCAAAAAAAAAGAAAGAATTGCGTGCAGAGGCGAATTTCTGATTTGTCCACTTTGTCCACTTTTCGTTTAGATCGAGGCATGCTCTTTGTGAATGTTAGAATGAATATCTTTAACTGGAATCACTTTTGGGTACTGTAACTACTCGAGATACTGTAGCTAGTTGGATACTGGGATCCTGTAGCTAGCTGGATACTGTAGCTAGCTGGATACTGTAGCTAGCTGGATACTGTAGCTAGCTGGATACTGTAGCTAGCTGGACTGCTGAATACCTTAACTGAAATCATTCCTGCCGAATACTTTAGCTGAAAAAATCTCTACTGTAACTGTTACTTCAATACTGTAGCAGAAAAGTTGGCAGTTTTAGTAAAAAGCAAAAACAAAAAGCACCATGCGGGATTGAACCTTCGAGCTCGACGGAACTTTCCCCCGTTGACCAAACGCTCTGGCAATGAACTAAGAGTGCAACGAGTTGCTGGGAATGTCTTTTCATCGTCTTGAGTTGGGGTGAGCCGAGTCGCGTGGCTCATCAGCGTGACTCATCACTGAGAGTTGCGTTAAAATGCTATTCTTTTTGCGCCGTCTTGTAGGGGATGTAGCTCAGTGGTAGAGCGTCGGACTTGGCTCTGACGCTCTGACGTGGTAGGCTCTGACGTAGGCTCAGACGTCGTAGGCTCAGACGTGGTAGGCCCTGACGTCGTAGGCCCTGACGTCGTAGGCCCTGACGTGGTAGGCCCTGACGTGGTAGGCCCTGACGTGGTAGGCCCTGACGTGGTAGGCCCTGACGTGGTAGGCCCTGACGTGGTAGGCCCTGACGTGGTAGGCCCTGACGTGGTAGGCCCTGACGTGGTAGGCCCTGACGTGGTAGGCCCTGACGTGGTAGGCTCTAACCTGGTAGGCTCTAACCTGGTAGGCTCTAACCTGGTAAACAAAACTTCATAGAACAACAATAAGCCAAATAATAACACCAACAATAACATCAATCTGGCTAAAATGAAGTTGAAGATCCATTGAAAAGCGATTTAGATTTACAAGGCTTTCTAAACCGTGTCCCCTTCCTCTTATTTTTATTATTACCTCATTATTCGATTACTGTAACTTTCGAGTTATTGTGTTGGTGGTCCTTTCCGATTTTTTGGGAGAGTACCTTAAATTTGTCCAAATTTTTTTTGTCCAATTTGTCCAATTTCGACGTTTTATAGCTCATCCTAAAGCTGAATTCAAGACGGATCGATTGGTAAAAACCGTTTTGAGATATCTCTTTTCCAAAAGTTTTTACAGCTATTTTAGTAAAGGGCGGCAGAGCCAAAAAATGGCTGTTTTCACGTTTCGTTAGTTTTCCGTGCAGAAACCTAGGCTAAAAACATGTGTTTCGTGATCAGCGTCAAAAATAACCCCTAGACACGCATTTTCAGAATCTTAGCAAAAAATTTTTGAAAAATATTGTCACCGGTGGGAGTCGAACCAGCGACCCTCAGATCAATAGCCTTTCCGCAGCTTTTCGCGATTTTCCTTCGTTTTTCTCGTTTTTTTTTGTTTTATCATTTTTTTGATCTTGTTAGAAGGCTTTTTTCAGGAATGTCGTGTCAAGTTGAATCGGAGGAGCACCAGCGACACCAGCGACACCAGCACCAGCGACACCAGCACCAGCGACACCAGCACCAGCGACACCAGCACCAGCGACACCAGCACCAGCGACACCAGCACCAGCGACACCAGCACCAGCGACACCAGCACCAGCGACACCAGCACCAGCGACACCAGCACCAGCGACACCAGCACCAGCGACACCAGCACCAGCGACACCAGCACCAGCGACACCAGCACCAGCGACACCAGCACCAGCGACACCAGCACCAGCGACACCAGCACCAGCGACACCAGCACCAGCGACACCAGCACCAGCGACACCAGCACCAGCGACACCAGCACCAGCGACACCAGCACCAGCGACACCAGCACCAGCGACACCTATTTTTGCATGCATTCAACCGAAAGCTCAATGCCGCACAGGCTCATCGAGAGATTAGATGGGGGTTCCGTTTCGGGGTCGTCTAGTTTTTCCCTGTCTTTGATTCCTTTCATCAATCTCCCTATTCTCTGATTAGAAACTGATAAAAACTTGGCCACCATCCTCTCGGTCACCACTTCACTCTTTCATTTCAAACAGTCCCCAAAAAGAAGCCCTAAAATTTTAAAGCCGAAACTCTCCAGAATTGGAACTATCCAGAATTGGTTTCAACGATTTCGTGAAGGAAATTTCTCACTTCTCGATAGTGCAAGAACAGGAAGACCATCGGAAATCGACGAAGACAAATTTGCTGATTTGGTTGAAGAAGATCCTCGACAAACGAGTCGGGAACTCGCTGAGCAAAAAAAAACTAGCTCTCTCTCAAATGCGCTTCAAGGTATGAGTTTTCAGACGGATGTCGCTCTCGAACTTTGGCTGGACAACTTTTTTTTATCGATGCCCCAAGAATTTTATGAAGATGAAATTCATAAGCTTGTTGAGCGGTGGAAAGAAGTCCTGAATAAGAATGGCGACCATCTTGGCGATTTTCCTTCGTTTTTCTCGTTTTTTTTTGTTGTACCCTAAAATTTGCCATAATAACAAAAACGAGAAAACAAATAACAAACAAAAATTTCAGAAAACAAGAAAAAAAGCTGAAAATTGACGCATCTAAGACGACTATTTGGCGAGCTGTCAAAGAAAATTCACACATTGATCGAGAACTTCTCAATAAGCAGCCAGCCTTGAAGCCAGAACACAAACAGGCCCATTTGGACTTTGCCAAAGTGCACATGAATGACGTTTTTGTTCAGGTAAGGCTTTGGTGTAGTTTCTAAGCTATTTTTTGTGTTTGGTGGATTTTCAGCGATGAGAAAAAATTCAATCTGGATGGGGCGGACGGTGTTTCACATTATTCAGCTGAAAGACTACGAAAAAGGACAAATCGACACGCATTTGCAGAACAAGAAATCGATCAAAACTCGGGTATTTTGGGTCACAACGATCGGGTGATTCATCGATATTTTCAAAAAAGAAAGTTCTTTCTTCTCCTAGACGTCGAATGGGCCCAAAGCCAAAGCTAACTCCTCCAACAAAACATCGAATTGGGAACAACAGCCAGCCAATTGATGCTGAAAATTGATGCCAATTTGCCAATGCTGATTCTTGCTGCTTTTCCATTACATTCGTCCATTACAGAAGTGCTATTTTTGCATTATCAGGAATCCAGGAGTTAAACTTATCAGGAATCCAGGAGTTATCAGGATATCCATACCACTTTGCAAATATTTCTTTGATTCCTTTTCTATTTCGATGTTTTAAAATAGCCTCACTTTTGTATTCTTGACTAACATTGTCGAAAAGTGTAAGCTCCTCTTGAATTTGGTTTGAAAACACCCCATTTTTTTTTGAGGATGGGATCAGGGATTTGCGACAAAGATTGGAACAAGTCACCAATCATAATCGAGAATATCTCATTGATTTATGTGCGTTTGTTTATGTTTTTTGCAATAAACAGTTTTGTGACAAAAACCGACATTACTTTTTCCTCAACCTAATATTAGTATGTAGCCTGCATTTGAAACAAAAAATTTCAATTGACATTATTTAAAACGATAGAAATTGTTGTATTAAAGATTTATCGGGATGAAGATTTACAGAAAAAGATAAAAAAAGTAACAAGTCTACTCCCTACTCCCTAGCCCCGATAGTAATAGATGAACAAGCGGATTGGAAGTGAGTCGTCAATGCATGGGGTAGTCCTCCTTGTAGTTGTTCTGGACGAAGCTTAGATCAGGATTGACCGTGAAACTGCGATTCTCCTTGAAGGGATGGTTCTCGCAACACAGTTGCCGGTCTCCATCTGAAATGCGAAACAAAAGAGATTACGATGGCGGGGAGGCAGAATGTTTCACGCTCCGAAGCACTTATCTGATAATCACCTAGAACAAAATTTAATCTCAACACAGAGACACACAGCGTTTTAGATGCATTCATTCAGACACAAGTTCAAAATTTGCGCTTCCCTTTTTTTTTTTTTTTTTTTTTTTTTTTTTTTTTTTTTTTTTAATTTTTTTTTTTTTCCCCCTTTCTTTTTTTTTTTTTTCCCCCCCCCCCCTCCCCCTACCCCCTTCCCCCTTCCCCCCCCCCTCTTTTTTTTTTTTTTTTTTCTTCTTTTTTTTTTTTTTTTTCTCCCCCCCCCCCCCCCCCTTTTTCCCCTCCTTCCTTTCTGGTTTTTTTTTTTTTTTTTTTTTCCGCGCCCCGCTCGGCGGAGCCCCCCTCATTCACCATTTTTTTTTTTTTTTTTTTTTTTATTCTCCTTTATCTTTTTCTTTTTTTTTTCTTCCTTCTTTTTTTTTTCTTTTTTCTCCTTTTTTTTTTTTTCCCCTCCCCCCCCCCCCTCCCCCCCCCCCCCATTCTTTTTTTGGTTTGTCTAAAAATATTTTTTGGGCTTCCCAAAGATTTCCCCCCCTTTTCCCCCGGTTTTTTAATTTTTGTGGGGGGGAAAAAAAAAAACCCAAAAATTTTTAAGACCCCCCGGTTTTTTGTTCCCTCCCTTCAGACACAAGTTCAAAATTTGCTGACTTCATGTGCAACGAGATGGAGACTAAAGGGAGTGAGGGGACGGAAGTCAATCCAATTTCATCGTTTACACTCTTGTCATATCGGGGATTTGCCATAGTGCAGCACTGAGATGTCTTTCCTCGTGAGGGGGAATCGAGAAGGTTGCAGTACGGGGACAACCTTGCTTCAAGTAACGAAACACCTCTCTCTAAGCAGTTTTTGCTTACGGAGGTAACAGAGCTGTAACCCTCTCGAAGAGTTCTTACTTTCTTGCAACCAACTTTCTTTCGAAATCACCCCGTATCTCAATACATTTTTTCAAGAAACCCTGTGATTTGCATGCTAACCAGGGAACCTTCCCAAGTTACCCACGAGTTACAATATGAGGTAGGGGCAAAAAGAAAGGCCTGAAAATGTACGTTCAGAAACCGTTTTCAAAAACCGCTAATCGGCAAAACGCACAAAGTTACAGCCAGCTTAAAGCTCCAGTGTTTCTGAAATTTCGTCAATATCCATGGTTCCGAGCTGGATACATCCCTCAACATTCGGGAAACTCCAACGGAGTATCTCTTTAACAAGACAAATATGCGCGATTGTGAAGAAAACGGATGCAATAATATTAATTTCATGCTCTGTGCACATTGCTCTTAAAGTTAGTGTTTTAATTGCGCATTTCAGGCTGCCCATTTTTGTTCAATTGCCAATTACCCTTGATTTTTAATTTTTTGCTTACTTTCTTTTAAATAAATTGTCAATCATTAAATTACATTAGAAAATAACATTATACAAATTTCTAACAATCAAAAAGGATTTTTAACTATTTTTCAAAAAAAGCAAAAAATTTTACTGCTAGCGGATCCGAACCAAGATCAAAAGATTTCCGAGTGCAGGCATCCTAAGCACTAGGCTACAAGCTGACTTCCAGGATGGCGAAAGGAAAGCCTTTCCGCCGGCAAAAATCAGTGTGCCAGAAATTCGAGAAAAGCCTTCATTTTTTCGAAATTCAAATGGCTGTAACTTTGTGCGTTTTGCCGATTAGCGGTTTTTGAAAACGGTTTCTGAACGTACATTTTCAGGCCTTTCTTTTTGCCCCTACCTCATATTGTAACTCGTGGGTAACTTGGGAAGGTTCCCTGGTTAGCATGCAAATCACAGGGTTTCTTGAAAAAAATGTATTGAGATACGGGGTGATTTCGAAAGAAAGTTGGTTGCAAGAAAGTAAGAACTCTTCGAGAGGGTTACAGCTCTGTTACCTCCGTAAGCAAAAACTGCTTAGAGAGAGGTGTTTCGTTACTTGAAGCAAGGTTGTCCCCGTACTGCAACCTTCTCGATTCCCCCCTCACGAGGAAAGACATCTCAGTGCTGCACTATGGCAAATCCCCGATATGACAAGAGTGTAAACGATGAAATTGGATTGACTTCCGTCCCCTCACTCCCTTTAGTCTCCATCTCGTTGCACATGAAGTCAGCAAATTTTGAACTTGTGTCTGAATGAATGCATCTAAAACGCTGTGTGTCTCGTACATTTTCAGGTCTTTCTTTTTGCCCCTACCTCATATTGTAACTCGCGGGTAACTTGGGAAAGTTCCCTGGTAAGCTCCGTTATTCATTTTAGACCCTCCAACCCAATGCCTGTTTCCGGGTTGTTTGGCCGCACCTCGGAGACACACATTACGAACAACACGGCCTATAACATCTTTGCGAATGTCAAAATGCTCTCCAAGATTGATGTATTTCTCGACCTCGGAAAAAACATATTCTTTCGTTAGTTTGCGACTCACTCTCCTGCATCGCGCTAAAGCACGCTAATCAATTATCTATTATTTTCAGTCGGCAAGAAGGACTTCACGGCGCCTGCTGACTTCAGCAAAATCGTACCTCGTCAGACGCATAAATTCACTCCTGATGGAAGTGGCAAGAGAATCATGGAAGTGTGCACCGCCTACCTCAGCATCTACATTCAAATGCCGAGTCAGTATTTTTTCATTTCATTTTGAAAAATCGTTGAAATTCGTTAAAAAACGTTGCAATCACGCGCAAATTTTGAACTTGTGTCTGAATGAATGCATCTAAAACGCTGTGTGTCTCTGTGTTGAGATTAAATTTTGTTCTAGGTGATTATCAGATAAGTGCTTCGGAGCGTGAAACATTCTGCCTCCCCGCCATCGTAATCTCTTTTGTTTCGCATTTCAGATGGAGACCGGCAACTGTGTTGCGAGAACCATCCCTTCAAGGAGAATCGCAGTTTCACGGTCAATCCTGATCTAAGCTTCGGCCAGAACAATTACAAGGAGGACTTCTCCATGCATTGACGACTCACTTCCAATCCGCTTGTTCATCTATTACTATCGGGGCTAGGGAGTAGGGAGTAGACTTGTTACTTTTTTTATCTTTTTCTGTAAATCTTCATCCCGATAAATCTTTAATACAACAATTTCTATCGTTTTAAATAATGTCAATTGAAATTTTTTGTTTCAAATGCAGGCTACATACTAATATTAGGTTGAGGAAAAAGTAATGTCGGTTTTTGTCACAAAACTGTTTATTGCAAAAAAGCATAAATCAATGAGATATTCTCGATTATGATTGATGACTTGTCCCCATCTTCGTCGCAAATCCCTATTGCACTTCAAAACAAAAGAAGACTTGTGTGAACCCCTGGAACTATGGCTTATCACTTTAGGAACTATGGTTTCGGAAAACAAATGGTAGAAACTAGAGAGATATGAGAAAAAGTTGAAAAGTGTTGACTTGAGGGGAGAGCATCATTTTGTTACCCTTTATCAGCCCTTCTCTTGAGTCATATTATATAAATTAATCCTTTTATATTAATCCTATTATTAGGTTGAGGAAAAAGTAATGTCGGTTTTTGTCACAAAACTGTTTATTGCTAAAAACATAAACAAACGCACATAAATCAATGAGATATTCTCGATTATGATTGGTGACTTGTTCCCATCTTCGTCGCAAGTCCCTGATCACATCCTCAAAAAAAATGAGGAGTTTTCGAGCCAAAATAAGTGTCGACTGCTTTTTTTGATCTGTACATGATTCTCGAACTTTTCTCCCATAAGAAAACTCTTCAACGACCGAAACAAAAAATAATCTGATGGGTCGGGACTATAAGGTGCGTGGGGCAGAAGTTTCCAACCAAGCTCGTCAATGTTTTCGTGGGTGATTTTTGCAGTGTGAGGTTTTCCATTATCATGCAAAAATAGCACTTCTGATGTTTTAACGCCCAATTTCAGCGCCCTTTAAAGCCTCGTTAACTCTCATCAACTGTTTTGAATAAAGATCAGCGGTGACAGTTTCGAATGGTAAGGGTTGGATTAAGTTCAATGGCATAAAGTATCATAGATGGCTAGACATTCTAGATGATCTGGTAGAGGGTTACAATAAATCTTTTCATAGAAGTATAAAAATGACTCCAATAGAAGCTTCTAAAATAGAAAATAAAGCTCAAGCCTATGAAAATCTTTTTCCTTCGCAAGAGAAAAAAATGAAAGAAAAAGCAAAATTCAAGATTGATGATACTGTGAGAATAACAAAATATAAAGCTATTTTTGCTAAAGTTTACTTGCCAAATTGGAGTACCGAAATGTTCAAAATATCCAAAGTTCATGATGATACTTCACCAATTACTTATGAAATTGTAGACTTAGGAGGAGAAGAAATTAAAGGAAAATTTTATGAAGAAGAGCTTACACTTTTCGACAATGTTGGTCAAGAATACAAAAGTGAGGCTATTTTAAAACATGCAAATAGAAAAGGAATCAAAGAAATATTTGTAAAGTGGTATGGATATCCTGATAAGTTTAACTCCTGGATTCCTGATAATAATTTGAGTTTGAGTAAAGCCTAGATTCAGTAAAACCTAGATTCAAATACTATATTTTCATTAGAAAATCTTTTTTCAAATGCTGAGAACTTTAGCCCTATTATCTCTAACTTCAACAACATTTTCACTCATTATCAGACAATAACAGATTTTAGGGCGCTCATTTCCCACTATATAGTCAAAACCGAACTCTTGTGAAAGTGGGGTTTTGACTCTATTTTGACCACATTAAACTTGTCCCTAAAGGGACTCGATTCCTTTTTTGGTCACTCGATCTTTTTTGGTCATTTCGGCCTCGAAATTTCTTTAATGCTTCGATCAATTGAAATACGTTTTAGCCGATTTTGTAGAGGAGATTTACAACTTTCGTTAGTTTATAGTTTATAACATTCATCATCAAAACATTCATCGATATCAGGTTTCTATCGTTGGAAATCTTATGAAAATGTTGAAATCCGAATTGCTTATGCACGTACCTAATAGAACAGTAAAATGTCTACATGACATAACCAACATCATAAAAATAACAAAAAGAACATCAAAAATAGTGTGACAGTGTGACACAAAACTTTAAAAAGCAATGAGGCTAAAAACAGAAAAAGAGAAATCAATGTTGAACATGAGTTGACTAGAATTAGTTTACTTTGGACTTTGAAACACTTTTGATTTGTTTTACGAAAAAAACTATACAAAAAGTGATAAAACCGGTAAATAACTTGATAAATTCGCTTATTCACACTTTTGATAAGGTTTTGAAGAGCCGTGGCGTCAATACGATTCCAGGTAATCTGAATTGATGCTTTTAGTTCCGAAACGGTCGTAAATTGGCTCTTATGTTTGTAAACATCCCTGACAAGGATGCGCCACGGGTTTTCAATGGGGTTAAGATCGGGGGATCGTGCTGGCCAGTCCAAGATGTTGATTCCCTCAACCAGGCTTTTGTATGAGCGGAGCGATGAATTTAAGCATTGTCATGCTGAAAAGTGTAGGCAGTCGCGTGCTGAATGAATGGCAGAAGAGTATCTTTGAGCACTTCAGTATAATCTTGATTGTTCATTTTGCCGGAGACAAATTTCAAAGCGTTCCATTGACGCAAAAGGCTGCCCAACACATTACACTTCCATCTCCGTAGTTACGTGTTCCGAATATCAGTGGATCCTGTCGCAGGTCTCTCCAGTAATGCCAAACACCGTCTGGTCCGTCAAGATACTATTTTCTTTTCATCAGAAAAGTTTACCTAAATAAAAACCGTTATTTCAGAGTACAGCATTTCCCAACCTTGCTCCAATCAAAGTTCATATGATTTGCGGCCAAGACAGGCTTTCTTGTGCTCTTGCTTTAAGGCAGGCTGTTGATTTAAGCGTTCACGATCGATATGAGGATTTTCTTTGACGGCACACCAGATAGTTGTCTTAGAAGCATCGATTTTAGCTTGTCCATGATTTTGTAAAGTCAACCAGGGTTTTGTAAAGTCAACCAGGGTTTTGTAAAGTCAACCAGGCTTTTGTATGAGCAGAGCGATGAATTGAAGCGTTGTTTATCAAAGATTTTAAAAGATAACAGAAAAGAATAAAAGAATTGGTCATATAGAACAGTAAAGTGCCTAATCAACATCATAAAAATAACAAAAAGAACATCGAAAATAGTGTAACATACAAAAATTTGAAATTAAATATTAATTTGGGCCTTTCCTTTCCGATGTTGATGCCTTTCCGAAACGCTTGCGAGCCTGCTCAAATGCTAATGGTGGCCGATTTGAACTTTATAGTTGACTAGAATTAGTTTTCTTTGGACTTTGAAACACTTTTGGTTTGTTCTACGAAAAAGGCTATACAAAAAGTGATAAAAGTAACAGAAAGGAGACTAATTATTACAAAAATATTGAAATCATCGAAAGATAGGACAAGATTAAGCAAAGATTTATGCCATCCATTGACACAAAGAGATTCGATTTCTTCATCGGATGGCTCGTAATTGTTCAGTACAGCAACAACTATAGAACTCAAAAAGATTAAGGGAATCCCTAGAGCAATAGGAAACAAAGAATTTGAGCCGATCTTTAAAAAATCGGCCTCTAATTGTTTCCAGTGACCGGTAAAACAATGAACGAGCATGATTGGAAAAGATAAAACAAATAATAAACACAACCAAACAACACAAAATATTATAGTTGAGATTCCGATGATATAAGAAAAGATAGCAAGAAGATTCAGAACTATTAAAGCTAGTGAATAGCCAAATAATGAGCTCATATAATCTGTATTTGCCTCACAATTTGATCGAATACTTTTCACGAATAATTGTTCGACTTTTAAAACAATTCCCGAACAGAAAACAAAGAATATCGATGATGTTAGAAGAATTTTGATGACTTCTCGAGACTTCAGAGTCAATTTCTCCTTGGTTTTCTCAATTGTCATCTTTTTCTTTCAGCTGATTGCCCTGAAAATTATCGATTTCTTTTGTTGATAAAGATTTTGATAAAGATTTCTTTCTGATTCTTTCTGATTCTGTTTATTCGTTGTTTTTATTCTCACAAAATATTCACACGGAAAGGAGCCTAGCAGAAAGTAGCCTAACGGAAAGTAGCCTTACGGAAAGCAGCCTTACGGAAAGTAGCCTAACGGAAAGGAGTCTAACGGAAAGCAGCCTAACGGAAAGCAGCTTAACGGAAAACAGTCTTACGGAAAGTAGCCTAACGGAAAGTAGCCTAACGGAAAGCAGCCTAGCAATAAGCAGCCTTTAAATGTAAATAAAAAGCTTAGAATATTAAAACTGGGTCATGGGTATGAGGACCTGGGTGATGGGTGTGAGGTTATGCGTACCTAGTACCTAGTGAGATCATGGGTATGAGGTCCGACTCTCACTTTCTGACACATGGCCTCTGCAGATAGTCTCGAATTTTTTTCAATCCGGTTTAATTACTTTAACTCCCTTAAACACTCTAATAGAAGTACACCTTTAATAAAGTTAAATTGGATCCAGTAACCCAAATCCAGTAACCCAAGTCCAGTAACCCAAATCCAGCAACCCAAGTCCAGTAACCCAAATCCAGTAACCCAAGTCCAGTAACCCAAGTCCAGTAACCCAAGTCCAGTAACCCAAAGTGGTTGACTTCGAAGGGAATCAACATCTTGGAGTGGCCAGCACGATCCCCGGATCTTAACCCCATTGAAAACCTGTGGGGCACCCTTGTCAGGGATGTTTACAAACATAAAAGACAATTTACGACCGTTTCGGACGACGCTACGGCTCTCCAAAACCTTATCAAAAGTATGAATAAGCGAATTTATCAAGTTATTAGCCGGTCGCAGAATCTTCTTTCTTCGTTTTTTTTTGTTGAGAAAACCCACAATTCTTGATGTCTTTTTTATTTATTGTTAATGCTAAATAAATGTGATTTTCAAAATTCCTAAGGGTGGATAAAGAAATGTGAAACGGTCGCAGAATCTTTAAAACGCAACCCAAAAACCATTTTTTTCTGGCCTTTCTATTGCAAAGAGGGCGACAGGATCCACGATATTCCGGACCCTTACTTCGGGGAGGAATTGTGGGTGTTGGGGGCTTTTGCGTCAATGGACGCTTTGAAATTCGCCCCCAGCAAATGAACAGTCAAGATTATACTGAAGTGCTCAAAGATACTCTTCTTCTTCTTCCATTCATTCAGCACGCGACTGCCTACACTTTTCAGCATGACAATGCTTCAATTCATCGCTCCGCTCATACAAAACCCTGGTTGACCTCGCAGGGAATCAACATCTTGGAGTGGCCAGCACGATCCCCGGATCTTAACCCCATTGAAAACCCGTGGGGCACCCTTGTCAGGGATGTTTACAAACATAAAAGACAATTTACGAACTGTTTCGGACGACGTTAAACGGTCCGAAGCTATATCAAAATATTAGTGTCACAACTGTGCTTTTTTTGTTATGCTAATAATGTGTTTCAAATTCCTAGTGGATAAGGAATTTATTTGAGCCGGTCGCAGAATCTTCTTTCTTCGTTTTTTGTTGATAAAATCCAGTAACCCAAAAAAGGTGTTGTTAGGGTTTTGCAATGTGGCCTTTCTTTTGCAAAAGAAAATAGCTCGATATCTCCACCCACTCTCCATAAAATCTATTTTTGGGGGGTGGATAAAGAAATATGAAACGGACTGTAGAAGTCCAGCTTTAATAAAGTTAAATTGAAGAATATTCAGATAAAAGTCTTGTTGTTTCCCAATCAAAATCCATAAAACTATCTATTTTTTGATCTTTTTATGTATTAAAGATCAACTAGTTTACATTTAATTGTATAAAAATACAGTTTTTAGTGATGTTGATCTCAGAATACGGAGATCTGGAGAATCCAAAAATTTCTTTTGCTTTAATATATAACAATTTCTTACCTCTTTCAAAATTCAAGCTAATAGCAAGCTTTAAGTGAATGAATAGTGAATGAGGTAGTGAATAAATAATACTTTAATAGGTTATAGATCAATTGAAAAGGGAAGATCTGAAAATATTGCACTGCAAACCAAAAGAAGAAGACTTGTGTGAACTTTAGGAACTATGGCTTATCAGGTCGTTTCGGAAAACAAATAGTAGAAAGTAGAGAGAAAAGAGAGAAAGATGAAAAGCGTGGAGGAGAGGGGAAAGCATCATTTTCTTGCCTTTTCTCAGTCATTTTCTTGCCTTTTCTCAGCCGTATTCTTGCGTTATATTATTTTGGAGTGCGCTGAGCTGAGTTGCGTGACTCATCACTGAGAGTTGCATTAAAATGCTTTTCTTTTTGCGCCGTCTTGTAGGGGATGTAGCTCAGTGGTAGAGCGTCGGACTTATGATCTGACGGTTGTGTTCAGTCTTTCAGGCTGTGTTGTGTTCAGTCTTTTAGGCTAATCGAGTGTCTTGCGCCGCACCCCGTCGCTCCCTTTTTTGCGATTCCACAAAAACTAATTTAGCTAGCATTCTAGTATCCTCTTTATTGGAAAAAGCGTAGCCTAAAACCCTAAAAACTCCATAAGGGCTACGGTAACTTGATTAATTGATTCTTTTAAAAAATTGACTCTTTTTAGTTAAAAAGAACAAAACGAATAAATTTTAATCGTTTGAAGTCTTTGGCTGCATCTTGCATCTAATTTTCATTTTCTAAATTAGATGCGACTAGAGAAAAGTTACCGGAATCTAGACCAGTGAATTGGTTGACTCATTGGTGTCACTTATTAGTCGGAAGGGACAACTAGATTCGCGATTTGGTTTTCTGAAAGTTAATCGAATGATAACTTTTCAAAAGGATACCATTGCTTTGAACAAGGGAATTTATTGGGTTGGGGAGAATGAGTCGGCGCCAAACTTTAAAGGGACTTTTTGCACACATAAAGCCTTCTTTAAACATACGTTTGGTTTCATCAAAAGGATCCACTATTTCTCTACAAAATCACTTTTGAGAAATTCCACAAAGCTTTTCTTTCGTCGAGTTTATGAACTTCCAAACGCAGCTGGTTAAAATGGCAAAGAGTCCGACTCATCATTTGAACAGTTTCTTTCACATAAACCTCCTTTGGTGTTTATATAAAAAAGATAGAGCACATTCAATTACTTAAGTTGCCAAATTTGCAGGAAGATCCCACCAATGGTTTTTTCTAGATGACAGTTTGTAGTTTTTATGAAAAAATGGCTTTTTCTTGAGCGGAGGCGCTGTTTGAATTTTCTTTTAAATGTCATTTTGTAGAGAATTAGTTAACCATTCTACTCATATCAAACGCATATTATTTGACGAAGTCGAATAGAAGTTTTAGACATTTTTTTGATTTTCGGCGCCGACTCATTCTCCCCAACCCAATAGTTACAATGGACAGCTGACAGACTACGAAAAAGGACACAACACGCATTTGCAAAACAAGAAATCGATCAAAACAAGAAATCGATCAAAACAAGAAATCGATCAAAACTCGGGTATTTTGGGTCACAACGATCGGGTGATTCATCGATATTTTCAAAGAAATAAGTTCTTTCTTCTCCTAGACATTGAATGGGTCAAAAGCCAATGCTAACTCCTCGAACAAAACATCGAATTGTGAACAACATCCACGGGGAAATCGAGCAACGAAGTCATGGACAAGCTGAAAATTGACGCATCTAAGTCGAGCTGTCATTGAAAGACTTTGGCGAGCTGTCAAAGAAATTGATTCACACATTGATCGAGAACTTCTCAATAAGCAGCCAGCCTTGAAGCCAGAACACAAACAGGCCCGTTTGGACTTTGCCAAAGTGCACATGAATGACGTTTTTGTTCAGGTAAGGCTTTGGTGTGGTTTCTAAGCTATTTTTTTTGTGTTTGGTGGATTTTCAGCGATGAGAAAAAAATCCAATCTGGATGGGGCGGACGGTGTTTCAAATTATTCAGCTGAAAGACTACGAAAAAGGACAAATCGATACGCATTTGCAAAACAAGGAATCGATCAAAATAAGAAATCGATCAAAACAATAAATCGATCAAAATTCGGGTATTTTGGATCACAACGATCGGGTGATTCATCGATATTTTCAAAGAAATAAGTTCTTTCTTCTCCTAGACGTTGAATGGGCCCAAAGCCAATGCTAACTCCTCGAACAAAACATCGAATTGTGAACAACAGCCAGCCAATTGATGCTGAAAATTGAAGCCAATTTGCCAATGCTGATTCTTGTCGCTTTTCCATTACATTCAAGCTTAGCTTTGGATCATCTTGCGACTCAATCGCCATTTCTTTAATCGCTTCCAATTGAGCTTCAATCGGATCCAATTGACAAGCTTGTTGTCAAAATTTGCGTCATTCAATTTTCGACCACCTTGAAGGCGCTTCTCAAGGCGCTTCGATTGTTTTCCTTTTTGTTTCTCAAGAACGTCCTTTTGCTTACACCATTAGAGAATATTTTATGGATAAACATCGAATCTTCTAGCGGCCGCTGATTTGTCCGTCTTTTCCGCAAAAGCGACAACCATAAGCTTGGTCTCGACGTCATAACACTCGACGTCTCAATGTCTTCTTTGACCCCATCTTGGGTGGGGTCACTTTTCGATTTCGAGAAGGTTCCTCATCAGGCTCCGCTTCGCCAGTTGCCGATATGTTGTCAGCAATGTCGGTACAGTAATTGAGATCAAATTTGGCCAAGCTGGAACGCAAGGGGCCAAGCTGGAACACAAGGGGCCAAGCTGGAACGCAAGGGGCCAAGCTGGAACGCAAGGGGCCAAGCTGGAACGCAAGGGGTCAAGCTGGAACGCAAGGGGCCAAGCTGGAACGCAAGGGGCCAAGCTGGAACGCAAGGGGCCAAGCTGGCCAAGCTGGCAAGGCTCAATATGCAAATTAGGGCATATCGCGAATTTTTGATGGGCCAAAGCCACCCAGGAACTGACTGAAGCTCTAAGATCTTTAACACTTGGGCAATCCATGATTCCTTTTCCGGATATGGCCGATCTGGAAGGCACAGATCAAAGCTTAATATGCGAATTTTATGTATTACGACTTTTTGGAGGATCAAGGCCAAGCATTTTATTCATTTATCACAAGCAAATCTATTAAAATAAAATTAAAGTTTTAAAAATAACAGAAAAGCAAAAAGGATTTATGGATTTGTGGGAGGTTTTTTTTTAAACTACAGACACCCGCTTGGTAAACTAAGAAATAGAAAATGGGATTACGGTAGTTTTGTCGTTATAGTGTAGCTTTGAAAAATGGGATTACGGTAATTTTAACGTCATACTGTAGCTTTGAAAAATGCAAATTTTGATAAGGGATTACAAAGAGAGAAAATGAACGCAGAGAAAGATAGCGTTACTTGATTGGATTACTGTATTGGATTCCAGGGACTAGCTAAGGATTAGCTAAAGATTAGCTAAGGATTAGCTAAAGATTAGCTAAGGATTAGCTAAAGATTAGCTAAGGATTAGATAAGGATTAGCTAAAGATTAGCTAAAGATTAGCTAAGGATTAGCTAAAGATTAGCTAAGGATTAGCTAAGGATTAGATAAGGATTAGCTAAGGATTAGATAAGGATTAGCTAAAGATTAGCTAAAGATTAGCTAAGGATTAGCTAAAGATTAGCTAAGGATTAGATAAGGATTAGATAAGGATTAGCTAAGGATTAGCTAAAGATTAGCTAAGGATTAGCTAAAGATTAGATAAGGATTAGCTAAGGATTAGCTAAAGATTAGCTAAGGATTAGCTAAAGATTAGCTAAGGATTAGATAAGGATTAGCTAAGGATTAGCTAAGGATTAGCTAAAGATTAGCTAAAGATTAGCTAAGGATTAGCTAAGGATTAGCTAAGGATTAGCTAAAGATTTTCCGGGGAATCACAAAGATTACAGCCATCAGCTATCGAGTTGGATTGGATTACTGTATTGGATTCCAGGGATTAGCTAAAGATTAGCTAAGGATTAGCTAAGGATTTTCCAGGGAATCACAAAGATTACAGCCATCAGCTATCGAACACAAGGATTACTGTGGGTTTACTGTATTCGAGGAGTCAAGTAAACAGTTTTAGCGGGTTTTAGACATTTAAACATCTTCTAAAAACATCTAAAAACATCAGAAAACCTCCGAAAACATCTGAAAAGAAAACCTCTGAAAATCTTTACTGAAAACCTTTACTGAAAGCCTTTCCAAAGTTAGATACAAAAGAAAAACATGAACTTAAACTTTTAAACGAATAAAGTAAACCTACAGTTTAAATTATTTGATTACTCTTAGACTAGATTACTCTTAAGCTAGACTCTTAAATTCTCGACTGATTCATTCTCGGACTGTGTCTCTGAATCATGCATTGATCCCCGTTTTCTCGTCCTCACTTCCTCTCCAACGATTTTTCTAAAATTGTAAAAATCAAACGAGCTTTATCACCTTTTGTAATCTAGAATTTAGTCTTCTGCAAAGTTTTTTCCACTAACAGCTTACTGTGCTTGAATGGCTGCCTCAAGAGTGTCATAAAGAGTCACGTATTGTTCCGGAGTTTGCACCATGCGAACGCGTTGCTCTCTAAAAGTCATTGTCTACTAGATTGTCTACTAGATTGTCTACTAGATTGTCTACTAGTTTTCGAATGTTTACTAGAATCGTAACCTTTCTGAGATCAGCTAAAAGCTAAAAGAGCTAAAAGTGTACTGTATTTGAAGTTGACAGTAAGAATTACTGTGACCACAGTAAGAATTACGTTGGTCCGAAGTTAAAGGGTTATCAAAACGTAATTTGTATCCTTACGCTTTTTTGTTTTCACCAAAATGCATATAATGAATTTGGTCAATTAAAGATCACAAAAAAATCAAAAAAGCAAAAGATGGCGGTACGGGGGATTGAACCCGTGCAAAGTTACGGGATTTCGCCTATGGGGCAATCGCACTAACCACTAGGCCAACGAGGCAGCTGGTACGCTTCCGTGAAAAAGGATCTTCCCCCTTATCTTTGTGTTTTTCTCTTTTGGCAAGTGATGGTACCGGATAGCTCAGTGATTAGAGCAATTGTCCGGTAAAAAAGATCAAGGATTTCATAGGGGAAGGGTTCAATCCCATCTCCAGAAATCTTTCCTTATCATTCCTTATTTCTTTACCTCAATTTCGAAACCGTTTTGAATACATCGACGTGTGTGACAGCCGGATCGGCAAGTTGACAGAGGAGATTGTAAAGAGCGATGAAGACACCCGTTCGGCCAACACCAGCACTAAAAAACGAATGATATCAATGTGCCAAAACTGGTCATGAAACTGGTCATGAATCAATTGCCAGGAGAGGCCCAATGCTAAGCTAGGTTTGGCAAGATCCAGCTGGACTTTAATCTACAAGCCTACAAGCCTACAAGCCTCCAAGTCTACAATGTCTACAAGTCTGCAAGTCTGTAAGTCTACAAGTCTACAAGTCAAATCTCCGAGTCTACAAGTCTACAAGCCTACAAGCCTACAAGTCTACAAGTCTACAAGCCTACAAGTCTACAAGTCTAGAGCCTACAAGCCTACAAGTCTACAAGCCTACAAGTCTACAAGTCTACAAGTCTACAAGTCTACAAGTCTAGAGCCTACAAGCCTACAAGTCTACAAGCCTACAAGTCTACAGGTCTACAAGTCTGCAAGCCTACAAGCCTACAAGTCAAGTCTACAAGCCTACCAGTCTGCAAGCCTACAAGTCTACAAGTCTACAAGTCTATAAGTCTACAAGTCTGTCTTGTTTCAAAGAAATCTCTTTTCCCTTCTTTACCTGCAATGCACCAGAATGGGCCCTTTATTCCTCGTTTTCCGAATTCTTTCCACAAAGTCTAACAAGTGTTCGCGACTTTCCGGAGCTTTTGAGTCCTCCCACTCTTTGAAATGGAATTGAGAGATCTGGAAGTGAATCCAGGGCATCAGAAAGGATATCTTTTTACAAGGTTTATTACAAGATATTTTAAAATGTCTACAAGTCATTCTAGTCAAGTCTACAAGTGATTCTAGTCAAGTCTACAAGTCCTAGTCAAGTCTACAAGTGATTCTAGTCAAGTCTACAAGGCAAAATACATTCTGAAGCCTTTCCTGATCCTGAAGGCTTTTCCCAAACCTCTTTTATAGCAGATCCCATTCGAACATCGAACTCACGATGTAAACAGATTGGATCATCGGTTGTTGACATTAAATCCACCTAAAGATCAAAATTCAATAAGAATATAACAATAAACAACAACAACAATAAAACAACAACAATAAACAACAACAATAACAATAGAATGGTAAATTTGAATAATATTTTAAACAATGATTGTTAATATTACTTCAATTCCCCGATATTTCGATGTTTCGCCCACATTTGACGGCCAATATTGAGCACATTTTGGCTAAAATCAAATTTTCATTGTTTTGGTTCAATGGACGATTTTTTATTTCAACTTTATTAACTCTTCGATTCTACTTTCTGATCTTCCTTTCTGCTTTCTGATCTTCCTTTCTGCTTTCTGATCTTCCTTTCTGCTACTTCTTTCGCATAAATGGAAACCAATGAGCCAGAAGGGAAACGTTTACGAGATTTAAGCACTTAAATTCAACAGCCTCACTTACTCGACAATTCTCGATACATTGTGTCAACATGATTATTGTTTGACAATCTTTTTCCCATACCATTTCCCAAAAATCATCTACTGTGGCCACGCGACGGCCAGAAGTTACCTGAAAAGCTTGATTTTAAACGTAAAAACTGATGAAAATGTTACTGAAATTGTTGCTGGGATGATTGATTAGCTGAATGAGAGTCTAGGGTAAAATTGGATGATTCATTGACCTGGTGGTACTCTGGAAAGTTAGCTGATCTACAGGGTGGCGCACATCCGCGCGAAAATGCTATTGCCGTTAAATTTGCTCACGGCAAGTGCTATTCGATGCGAAAAAATGCCCTGAATTCAAATTTGATGCTCAAAATGTCACAATAGCCGGCAGTTTTCAATTCACCAACCCAATATTACGACTTGAATTTACAGCAGCATCGATTTTTACGATTAGGGCAATACCACCAGATCAACGAATCTCCAACAAGGCACTTACACTTACTTCCGCCTCTCCGAGTGGGCCCTGAGTGGCGATGAAGAATTTCGGGTGATTGTAGCTCTGAAATCTAGCTCTGAAATTGGTTTAGATAAATGAAATCGATCTAGGTCTATCTAGATAGCTTAAATTTAGATAAATTAAAGAATCTTGTACTTGCATAGCATTTTATTTTACTTATCTTACCTTGCATTGTTGGCCTAAAACTTGTCTTGCTTTGTCTTGCTTTGTCTTGCTTTGTATTGCTTTGTCTTGCTTTGTCTTGCCTGGTTTGGCTGATAAAATCTTGAGCTCAGCCGGGGAATTTCAATTTATTCTCTAAATATCTTTAACTATCCTTAGGCCTTAAAAATGTAAAATTTAGTTCTCGTGACTTCCAGATTGACTAAAAATTGATTCCATTTCCAAAAATCATTTCAGTTTCAAGAGAAATTGAGTTGAACTTGAATAGTCCGATTCCAATCACGGTTCTAATGATCCTTAGGCCCTAAAAATGCAAAATTTAGTTCCCCTGAATTCCAGATTGACTAAAAATTGACTCCATTCCCAAAAATTGTTTCAGTTTCAAGAGAAATTGAGTTGAACTTGAATAGTCCGATTCCAATCACGGTTCTAATGATCCTTAGGCCCTAAAAATGCAAAATTTAGTTCCCCTGACTTCCAGATTGACTAAAAATTGATTCCATTCCCAAAAATCATTTCAGTTTCAAGAGAAATTGAGTTGAACCTGATATCTAGCCATCTAGCCATCACTTTTTGAGTTATTGTAGTATTAAAGAAAAGGTTAAAAGCTATGCTTTTCAATCCTTACATCAACATAGCTCGCGTTTATGTAATCTTGTCCCTTTTTCGAGAGCTTCACCCGGTTTGCTTCGACTGAAATCTTGTGAATCATTTCTATCAAATACTTGAGGATTAAACGTTTTTTTATTATTTAGTAGTATTGTACTTGAGTATTGTACAATTGTACTTGAGTATTGTACTTGAGTGTTGTACTTGAGTGTTAAACATACACGGGAGAACATCGAGAAAACGATTCCTTTTCGCGTTTTCTTCCGAATCGCCGCTGATTGACTGAATTCTTTCCACACCGCCCCATCCCGATTGACGATTTAGTACCTAGGATTTGATTTTATATCTAAAATTGTATAACTTTCAAATAAAGAGGGCGATACCGGATTTACCTGCACAAGTAAACCCATCATGAACGCCAAAACTTGTGGATTATTTGAGCTTAGTTTAGCTTAGCTTATTAGACCTAAGCCAGTATTAGACCTAAGCCAGTATTAGACCTAAGCCAGTATTAGACTCAAGCCAGTATTAAACCTAAGCCAGTATTAGACCTAGCTGGATACCCAAGTACTTTTTCTGGATCCCATCAAGAAGCCCTTGGAATAAATCTGATACTAACAAAGATTCCAGAAGATTACTTGACCGTTTATCCTTTGCCCTAACCCCAGTTTTAGCTCAACTGTTCTCCTGAACTGATCTAGCTCTGAAGATCTAGCTCTGAAGATCTAGCTCTGAAGATCTAGCTCTGAAGATCTAGCTCTGAAGATCTAGCTCTGAAGATCTAGCTCTGAAGATCTAGCTCTGAAGATCTAGCTCTGAAGATCTAGCTCTGAAGATCTAGCTCTGAAGATCTAGCTCTGAAGATCTAGCTCTGAAGATCTAGCTCTGAAGATCTAGCTCTGAAGATCTAGCTCTGAAGATCTAGCTCTGAAGATCTAGCTCTGAAGATCTAGCTCTGAACAATTGTACAACAGATGAACCACTTGTGAAGAAAAAGAAACGCTGTTTTGATATTGGAACAAAGCTTGCAGCGATCGCGTTGCCTAAAAGTTCAACGACAAATCGACTGCAGCCAGGAAATTTGGAGTGAAACGCCAAAATCTTTATCAATGGTTTTTTAGTGGACCTGATTTGGTGGACCTGATTTGGTGGACCTGATTTGGTGGATCTGGTTTAGTGGACCTGGTTTAGTGGACCTGGTGGATGCAAAAATTCTGTTAAATTTAGCAGTTAGTGTCGCCGGGTCCTGGTTGATAAAATTCGGTGACAAGTACAATAATGGATGAGCTGGCATTGCTCTCACCTCAAACTCATCGTGAAAAACGGTGTCATCTTTCTCGTGGTATTCTTTCACGCGGGCACAGAACTCATCGATAGCGATGTTGCTGAAAAAAAGACTGTTTCTTGCGTAGTTTCGGCTGGAAAAATCTGAGGCTTTTGGAAAAATCTGGGGCTTTTGAACAGATCGTCACCGTTTGAAGGCCTATAACTTTGTCTAGAGATAATATTATTCAAAAGCTTTTATATCATTGTACAGAGCACGTTTTAGGCTTTCAAATGATACAAAATAGAGCTTGATTGGATTTTTCATTCCCATACAAACAAGGCGACACAACACCCGAGTTGGATAAGTCTCATTTGCCCAAAGTCGGCTCTGATTTTCTTGGACTCAATTATCCAATCAAGCTCTATTTGGTATCATTTGAAAGCCTAAAATGTTCTCTGTACAATGATATAAAAGCTTCTGAATAATATCATCTCTGGACAAAGTTATAGGCCTTCAAAGCCCAGATGATCCATTCAAAAGCCTCGAATTTTTCCAAAATACCCGGAAACTACGCAACAGCCAAAAATCTGATAAGCAATTATCTAAAGATCTAAAGAGACAGTATCCAAAGAGATGTTTAGGAAATGACTTTCACAGTACCCAAAGTTCACTTACGTATCGTATGAGAGAGCCTTTTCGGCGGTGGCCTCGGTGCCGAGGAACGAGTTCGGGATTTCGATGTGATTTGGGCTAAAATCTCGAATATTTAGATATCAAATAAGTTTATCAACATCTATCAATATCGTCTAAAAGAGCTAATAGCTCTTATCTAAGCTTTAAACTTTTAAATATTTCAAATTTTCCCACCGATTAATCCTTTTCTCTTCGTCCCTCAGATCATCGGCGGGGAACTGGAAAATGTTTCAAATTTATCATAATCAAATTAGCATATCAGTAAGTTATCTAGTTAAATATTTCGAGATATCTATATATATCTAATATTCAGTTATTTTTTTAGATATAGCAATGTTTTTAAGCTCTTTTCTTACCGCTCCTTCTCCATCAAATTTTCCGTGTCCGTCCTCAATTGGGTGAATGGGTTGAGAGTTGAAAAAGCTGAAAAAAAAAGATATTATTAGGTACATGCATAAGAAATGCGGATTTCAACATTTTCATAAATTTACAACGATAGAATATTGGAACCGTATTGGAATCGTATTGGAACCGTATTGGAACCGTTATAGATCAAAATAGGAACCGTATTGGAACCGTATTGAAACCTGATATCGATGAATATTATAAACTATTTGAAAGTTGTAAATCTCCTCTACAAAATAGGCTAAAACGTTTTTCAATTGAATTGAAGCATTGAAGAAATTTCGAGGGTGAAATGCGAGTGGAATCGAACGATCAAAAAAGAAATCGAACGAATCTCAACCAAATCTGACCCAAATCTCAACCAAATCTCAACCAAATCTCAACCAAATCTGACCGGAACGACACTCCGGTGGTTACTGGCAATGCTTCATATATTGCGAAATACGAGTGACCAAAAAAGCGATCGAGGCACTTTAGGGACAAGTTTAGTGTGGTCAAAATAGAGTTAGCTTCCCCAAAGCTTCCCCAAAGCTTCCC